>JAIPRM010010488.1:0-13720 GCA_025469315.1 Stegophylla sp. TES_Ste_2020
CCTCTTTTTTGGAAAAATTATTGAGAAATTTTGAAAAATTACCTATTTCAAGTAATATCTGAGTGTGATTTCGGATCTATAAAGTTACTGATCGAAACTTTTGAACAAGTATTTCTGTACAAAAAAGAGTTTCCAGAAAGAGAGAATAAAAACATCAATGTAAAATCATTAGCCTCTTCGCTTCGCTCAGAATCTAAAAATCACGTAAATAAAATTAAAATTGTAAAAATGTACATACATTTTTCTATTAAAATCTTATCAATTCTTTGATTTCATAACCCATCTCTATTCCTCTAAAAATGTTGGCCCGCGATGCCAAAGTGTATCTTAAATTTGGCCCGCCGTAAAAAAATGTTGGAGACCCCTGGTCTAACGGCCGGAAAAGTACTTTCCCGCCCAGGGGCCGAAAGTCACTTTACAGCCCGCTACATGAAAAAAAAAAAGATGTCCAAGGACTGTTATTAATATATGAAGTTAAGTTACTTTACTAGCATGGAAAGAGAAAGTTATCCAAGGAATATTACAAATATATGAGGTGTGACAAAAAATAGTATGTGTGGCTCGTGCGAGAAGGCATTTCCCGCCTTGTCACACAACATACTATTTTTCATAGAAAGCATTTTTACATATTTTCTATGTAATATATTAAATATTATATTCGAGTGACAGCAACTCGAATGGTCGAATTCTTTTTACGTTTATGGTGTAACCGTTTGAACACTGAACAGCTGCAGTTAGTCGTGCTTTTTAGTCATCTATTTCAGCTGCAGGTAGTGATGCTGAAAAATCCAAAACTTCAAAATATCCCTTTGGAAAAAGTCACAGGTGCTAAGATTAGTGCTACTTAGAGAAAAGTGATGAACTTCGCTGTACATGAGCTGCCCAGCTGGACACTTTACACTGCAAGACGGTAGAAAATACATCAACTTAGGATTTAGATGAAACTTCAAAAATTTCCTTAAACGAAGACAACTCTCCATTTCTTTTTTTACAGAGATCTCGATTTAAGAAGCCTGATATTAATTTTGAATCTCCTCTATATAGGTTCAAGATTCCTCCTGAAATATTGTTTCCTTGTTCTTTCCTTTGTTGACTTTGTTTATTTGTTCACTTAGCGTCTCGAAATCATTGCGTAATGATATTGAGACGCTCAAAAACAAAAACCAAATTTTTTTGTCGACTTGAGATCAATCTTATAAAATGAATAAATTCGCACGAACAATAAAAAAAAAAAAAAAATTACCTGATTATTCTAAAAAATGCTCTTAAATTAGAAAAATAATGAACAATTTAAAATTAAGTTACACTTTTGAATTCTATGTAAGACAGGTTAATGTATTATATGAAACGAATTATGTACACAGAATGCCCCGAGAAACCAATATTTATTTATTTTTAATACTCTTTGAAATGAAATCTAGCATCTAGTTTTATACTCACTTATTGATTATTAGTTATTCCACAATTATATCAACATTTTTAGCTTTAAAAACGATGCAGTTTGGTTCGACACACGAGGTCGATACAAGTCCGATATATTATAATAGCATGATTAAAGGGGTCGTCAGAAATCTCGGTGACATTATATGTACATGAAAGGGGGAGTGCAAAGGTCGAGAACCGTCGATACAAAAGACAACGATTATTATTATTATTATTATTGTTGTTACTATTGTGAATTCGGCCGATTACGTTATTAATAAACGTGGTGTACAGGTTTGTGTTTGTGTGTGTGTGTGTGTGTAGAAAGGTCCCTCTGGAGAGACAATGACGCGGTTTGGGGAAAAAACCGCATCATCTCGACCCCGTACTCGAGTGTGAACCAAACGGACGTGTTTTTGAAAAATGACCACCGACCCTTACCCACGGGTCGTAGTGATAATAATATACGCGTATATATATATATATATATTTATTTATAAAGGTGTATAGTTTTTAAGCGTGCACGCGGGTGCTGACGTGGCAGACCGAAAAGCGGGTGCAAAAACAAAACAAAAAAAAAAAAAAAAAATCGAAAACCGCGACTAACCGGTGATACGTCGATCTGCCGCCGCCGTCCGCTCACGAGGTGGGGTGGGTTGAAAAAAAAAATCCCAACCCGCGCACACGTCATAATTTAATATGTGCTTGTGGTCGGGAAAATCGTTTCACATAAAATGCACACGTCGTACCCCCGCGATTCCGACGTGTGTGTGTGTGTAAAAACTTCTCTGGCCCCGGCTAATGTCTGTGGGTTTTATTGTCCGCCGGCGCCTTTTAAGCACGCTTAATTGCGCGATTATCGCACCGAAAATGTCGTTTTCATACCTTTTTATCGCCCCCCCCCTTGCCGGTCCTCCGCCGCGGAAAAGTGAAAACAATGGGAACGCAGTCGTTTCGAGGGTCATATATCGTATCCGCGTTTAGAACGGGGTCGTAGGTAACCGAGGTATAATAATAATAATATACGTACGATATAATAATAATGCATTACTGCACGTATTATATTCAAAAGATTCGTCGGAAACGCTTGCTTTTGGTGTGAACAAATGGAGAAATATGAGGCTGTATTAATTTTTTTATTATTATTATTTTTTTTCGATACTGTTTGGAGCAAATAGAAGCTAGTGATTTTATAAATTTTTGGTTTTGTTTCACGGAACGCTTTTTAAATAGAAATACTTGCCCAAAAGTTTCCCACACTAACTTTTCAAATATCATATAGAAATATATATGAGTACATTTATACGTACCCAAGGGTCAAAGTAAGTTATTGTAGGTATTTTGTAAAATTTTCATCTCGTAATATCAAGCATTTGAAATTGTATTAGAAAAATCGAGATATTTCTAATATATTCTATTAACCCCGAAAATGGTTAAATTTATTTGAAAATATTTTTCAGACTATATTACTACACAATTGTTGATAAGATTGAATATTTAAAATTACGACCAAATAACTAAAACGCATTTCATGCAAATCGAGTTACAACATATTTTAATATTTTGAGTATTTTTACCAAAATTTGAGTGAATTAAATTGACATTGGAAAAATTGTTGAGGATTTCAATAAATTCCATCTCTTAAGTACCATTTAGAGCCTGTTTTTGATTGGAACTTCTGGACAAGTAGTTCTAACCAAAAACGTGTAAAAAACAATAATAATAATAATAATAAACATCATAACGGAAAAAGTCAATATTTAACACGTTATATTATTAGATATCAACAGGGTCAATCGGATAGATCTGGATCTCATGGACCCCCCTTCAGTAAATACGCCACTGGCGTAGATCACTACAACTAAGATAAATTCACAGATCAGTGAACCAGTCAATTAAAATTTGCAATTATTACTCTCTAATGGTATTTAGTTTGTAAAAAAAAATAAAAAATAGAGAAGCAATAATGATCATACTATTATTGTGGTTATTGTTTATGGAGATACACGCATTAATATTATCAGGACAGTATTTTGATTTGAGATATTACCACAATTATATATTTAGAATCGCATTTATGTGCTCATATAATAGTGTTCTTATCGTATTTTAAACCCACCAGTAGATTCAATCCGAAGAGCGAAGAATACCTATGGTGCGAAGTAGGTATGCCTTTTTATTACATGCGATCGGCCCGTGAGACTTTTAGATAATGGAGAACAAATATTGCTCTCGATCTAAAAGATGTGAAGCTGCAGTAACATACGCAAAGAGGCTAAGGGGCTGAAGCCAATTCATTGTGTATAATAATGTAATATTTTAATTTTTGTATAAGATAAAAGTTAAATAATTAAGATTTCATATATTTATTTTTACTATTATTTTTTTTTTCGATGACATTTTTGAGATACTATAATAGAATAGTCTGATCTTTTAATCTTTCTATAGATCATTAATTGTCATCTAAAAATATTATTTTCGAAATTTTCTTAAATTTTTGTTATGTATTATAACCTAATATCTCCATATGTAAAAAAATTTGGTGAAATTAATTTTATATATTTAGTGATAAATTCAAATTAATAATCCTAAAAACCAAACAAACAGACAGGCAAAAATAGCATCAGATTTATTCGTCAAGGTCGACAAAATTATCAAACAAATTTACATTCAATTGATAAAGAAATTTGAAAATTTTGGAACATTTTAGATTTTTATCACACACACAGTGATGATTTTTAATCTTACGATCATATTATAAATTATGAAAACTCACTCGGTGGTGTGCTTGAGGGGGGTAGTAACATGCTTCCATGAAATTTTACCACGGGGTGGAAATGATCATTTTACATACCTTAAAATAATGTATTCAAATCAAATAAGACTAGACATTTTTATATTTATATTTTTGTTATTGGTCTCGCCCTTGGTAAAACCTTGATCAAAATTATTGCCCCAGTCATTATACGGGTTTACAAACATATCTTCTTTCTTCGTATACACACAACACTTGTACAATTCGTATTTTTGAAACGATAAAAATAGATTTTCTCCGTTTAAATGTGTACGAAAATGGGCGGACACGAGAGTGCGTGTTTTACAAATAACAGGCAAATAACTTATTAGCATACGTCGTAATCACACACAAACGAGATATCACATGGCCAAGATTCACACATCATTACTCTAGTGCGTGAAAGGCGTTAATTATTTATAATGTACATCTTTTGGCGGCTGCGATGACAAAAATATTAATATATGTACTATATTCGGCTCTTATTAGTTTATTAGTCATAGTTTAGCCACAAATGTTCAATAAATATATCCAGAAAATGTTTCAAAGTCCGAGCAGAGTGAAGAAGCTAATGCATTTACAATGATGTTTATCCCCCTCCCCCTTGTGAACACATTTTCTTATAGAAATGCTTTTCCAATAGTTTCTACCAGCAACTTTTTGAAACAGAATTCGGTTCTAGATAGTACAAAAAGAGAGCGTTTTTCAAAATTCGCAATTTTTTAAAGGATTGACATAGCATAATATTTTTATTTTTGTTATTTTATTTTGATTTGATTATTTATTTAGTTGCTATAGAAAATTTGATAACTTGAATATGGTGATTATGATAACAAAATAGTTAATAAATGTTAATTTCTCAATTTTATTTGTTTTTAACGTTAGTAATTATTGTAACAAAAACTCTACTCACATTTTTTTTATTGAAAAAAAAAAATATTTATCATCTCTTTAAAGTTTAACACATCCACTAAGTCTCATGTGTACCTATGGTGCGAAATATGTCCGATTTTTTATTTTTAGTTTTCATCGAAAAACAGACATCATTTATTTATTTATTAATTTACACACAACGATCAGGAAGCGAAAAATTCACCTTCTCCTTAGACAAAGATCGGATCTGATGTTTAATGTGTTACAAAGTCCCCGTCATCGTCATCCGACTTTGTGAATACAAAAACAAAAAGTTTGTCAGAAAGTTTTAAACTTTACTCAAGACGTTCGTGAAAAGAAAAAAGAGCACCTGCTATAAAATCACACCATTGTTTTCAATATTTTTATCGACGGAAAACTTAAGTGATTATAATATAACTGTTGCGAAAATGACGTAAACGGTAGTTTGCTACAGGAGTGACCAAACTTTAATGTCGTAACCGATAATCGATCGGAAAAGTCAAAAATTGTTTTAAAAATTATATTTTAGTGCTTCAAATCGAACGGAATTAAAAAAAAAAAAAAAATGTTTTAAGCTGCACAAAGAATTAAAATGGGATAAATATTGTGTCCAATACTTAGAACATAAATCTTGCATAAATTTTGCTGGGTTTTGAAAATTAAAGCTCTTATGGTTGAAAATCGAATGAAGAGATTTTTACAAAAATGTAAATACATACAGAGTAGAGACTAAAAATTAATTTCAATATTATAATTAAAAAGCCGGACATACTTCGCACGATGGGTGTTCTTCGCACGACGGGTGGGATTCTCTTGACGGGTGGATTTAATTTGAAGAAACGATAAATCATTTCTTCAATAAAACGATTCTGAACGAGAGAAGGTTAATAATCTAAAAAAAAAATGTTAGAAAAATGTCCAAAATTTTTTTTTACATTTTCAAAATTTTCATGCGTCAAAATCTTTCTTATATGATTTTCTATCTATGTTTAAATTTTCATAAAATTCGGATCAAAAAATGATGGTTTCCGAGTCATTTTTGTCAAAATTTGGGTAGTTTTTTCCAAAAAAAATTAAGAATTGAGAAATTCAAAAAATGACCTCTCTAAAGTACAATCTAGAGGCAAATCTGGTTTCAAAAAGTTACAAAAAGTTACTGATCGAAACTTTTGGACAAGTATTTCCATACAAAAAGTTGTACACAGAAAAAAAATAAAATGAAAAAAAAAAGAAATAAAATAAACACCATCGTGAAAACACTAGCTTCTTCACTTCGTTCAGAATCTAAAATTTCATGAAACAATAATGAAAATAAACATACCATTATCTGGATTTACAGTAATTTGAGCCATAATTAGGTACTTATAAAAAATTGTTAGAAAAATATAATAAATTAATATGACATAATAATATCAAGTTTATAGTATAAAATATTAACGCTTCTATACGAAACCATCCAATATAATATATAATTATGCGCCTGGCCAATGTTCGTTCCCATTTATTTTGTTAATTGCGTACGTTTTATTATTTTATTTATATATATATATTTATATATATATATGTATATTTTTAAGTCATTTAAACATTTTTGTCTGAATAATTTATTATATTGCACTCGTATCCACTACACTCATATTGGGCTGCTGCCCGTTGAATAAATATTATTATCACTACAATCGTAACGAAAATAAAAAATAAAAATAAATTACTAACGAATTGAACGATGCCGTTTACTGGCATCACAGGTCGAGTGGTACACTCGAATGACGTCCCATATACAGGTGGTACCTTCCCTCCGTGTTCGCGTCGAGTACGTACCGCGGCAGCGTTTTAAAATCGTATTTATTTGCGCAATGGCGGCCATAATGATTGGTACAAATGGTCGTCGACTTCAGTTTGTTAGAATTTATTTTCAGCGCCATTCTCTGCTGCAATATATATATATATATATATATATATATATATTGAGGCCGAGCCGCATTCATTGCGTTTCACTGTATTATCTCGTAATAATAATAATAATAATAATAATAATAAGCACGCCACGCTCGTTATTGTTACAACGCAATTTCCCGATGTGGACATGTTTACGTGGTGCGCGTGGAAATCCTTCCTGAAAAACGTAATTAAGTCGTGGCTTCAAGAGGACTTATTTGTTCGCGCGGATTCTCGTGTACACTGAAGTGAAATCGTTATTTCTCGAAATAATAACTTGGGCACAATGGACCGCGGTGGGTTTCCGACGGTAAAATAGCGATATGCACGTTTGTTGTGTATCTCGTTGTACTCCTCCATTTGAGAGAGTTTTTTTTTTTTTTTTTTTGTGTCTCACTTTTGAGAAATTACAGTCCATAAGATATATGTGAAATATGGAAATCTAAAAATAAATATACGAAAAGCATAATACGATACATGGTGATTCATTAAGCACGGTCACTCTCTCCTTTTAGATTCTGAACAAAGTGAAGAAGCTAGTGTTTTTACAAAAATGTTTATTATTTTTTTCTTTTTCTTTTTTTTTTCTGTATGCAACTTTTCGTATGGAAATAATTGTCCACAAGTTTCGATCAGCAACTTTTTGAAACCGAATTTTCCTCTAGATGATACTTTAGAGAAGTCATTTTTTAAATTTCTCAATTCTTTAATTTTTTTTTTTTTTTTGGAAAAAACTACTCAAATTTGACAAAAACGACTCAGAAACCAAAATTTTTTATCTGAACTATATGAAAATTTAAATATAGATGATAGAAAATAATATAAAAAAGATTTTGACGCAAAAAATTTTGAAAATGTGAAAAAAAAATTTTGGAATTTTTTCTAACATTTTTTTTTTCTTATTTATTTTTTATATTATTAACTTCCTTTGTTCAGAATCGTTTTATTGAAGAAATGGTTTATCGTTTCTTTAAAATTCATCACACCCGTCAAGAGAATCCCATCCGTTGTGCAAAGTATGTCCGGCTTTTTGGTTTTAAAAATGGAAAAAATTTAGATTTTTTTTTTTGAAATATTCAATAAAAATCATGTTCACAACAACTTTTCTTGTGCGAGACACTTTTCGACCAAAAACGTACCCTTCCTTTTTCGGCCGATTCACTGTTCGACCAAAAAAATATTATTAAATAATAATTATAAGTCTTTATGTAGAAAAAAGAATTTTCGTTAATTATTATTAAATATAGTAGTAGGTTACAAATAAATAATGATAATAATTATTACATATAAGACTTTATGTTATACATATCATTAAAAAATATATAAGTTGTATAAAATGTATAAAATATATAAATAAATACCTAACAATATTTATAAAAATAATTTTTAATGTCAATAAAATATAGAAAAGTATGATAATAATTACAATTTTATTCCTGTCATAATTCGCTTTTTTTTTTTTTTACTCACTTTTATTAGCACTGTTTAGGTTAGGCAGCTGGTTCACTACTTTTTAAAGTAATTATTTGAAACCAACTTAACAAAATCATACCTCGAAATATAAAAGTATACAAATATTTACTTTTAGGTAATAATAAAGCATAGCTATATACTGTACGTGTCGAGTCATGTCGAGTTGTGTGTAATATACAATATACTATGTTGTATATTAAACTTATTTTTTGGTCGGAAAGTGAATCGGCCGAATAGGTAAGGGTACGTTTATGGTCGAAAACGGCCATGCCCCTTTTCTTCCATGTCATCTCAAGGATGTATGACTGTGGTTATATATTATTTTTTTCAAATGACACCTCCCTCTACCGTTTTAACAACGGAATTCTATTTAGGTAATTGTTCTGTGAATATTAATATAATAAAATCAAAATTCGAACGAATGCATTTTGAATTATTCAAATTTAAGTATTAAGGATAATACAGTCAATTGGATACATATTTTAGTTTCCAACATATGATTTTACATGTTAACACCTAATTAATTAGCAGTATTGTAAAATATGAACCACTCGTTCGAATTTCGATTTCAATCAATTTTTTAATCACTATTATTTAATCGGATCATTCAGTTTAAACGAGTTCGTTTTCCTTTGGAAAATTGTCTAAGGACGCCCCTGCCTGTGAACGTACACTGTATATTTGCGTGCCCGCATTTGTGCAGTTTTCACGTGTACCGTGATGTATACGAGACCAAGGGTAATAATTAAATGGTCGCCATGTACGCCAGGCGAACGGGCGTGGAATTATAACGATGATGTATTACGCGAGCGTTCAAGACCGATTAAGGCCGTGAAGACGAACATTTCGAGCAAAACGGCGAGAAAGTTTTGTGTACAATATACACTTTATTACTGTACAGGGTGTCCCAGAACGATTTGATAAATAAAAATATTTTTGTTCTATTAATAACATTTATTTATTTAGGTATTTTTTTTTTTTTTAGGTAGAACCCGAAATTTCAAATTTTAAATTTTCTACCAAAGTTTAAAAAAAATATTCAAAATAATTAATCAGTGAATCTGATTTTTAGAAAAATATTGGTACTTAAATGTCTAATAAAGACTGATCCGTATTCTACGATTTTTTTTTTAAGTTTGGGAATAATTAAAAAATATTGTTAAATTTATCATGATATCACCAATTGACGTCATAATATCACCAATATTTGACTAAATTATTAAATTATTTGCAAACTTTTTTAGGCACCAATATTTTTCTATAAATCAGGTTTACAAAACGACTATTTTTAATATTTTTAAAACAGTTGTATACAATTTTAAATTTATATTATATTAATTATTACATATTAATTTAAAAACCCAAAAAAAGTAAAAAATTATTATTAGAACAAAAGTTATTGCATTTGTCAAATCGTACTGAGACACCCTGTGTATAATGCGGTTCAATTATAATGCCACTATAGATAATGCGTGTAATAGGCATAGGTTTGGGCCAACGGTGTAACGGATCAGTGTGTATTCACATATGTTTTAAACATTTTATTCATTTCGAGATAAATGTCGGTTTTTGACCTTTATACTCATCGGTACAATGGTCAGACGATTCTGGGGAAAAAACGGGGATTCTTCGTTTAAAATATAGATAATGTTACATAATATATAGTATTAAGTAATAAAATATGCAAAATATTGATCACACAAAAATATTGATTCGGATTACTCACCTCAAACATATAAATTGAATGCAGATCAACTAAATCAATCTGAAAAAATCAGAAATAAGACTAGAAACTAGTGATTAAGAGCCACACAATAAATCGTTATCAGGCAATTTAAATTGACCAGTTTCTTGGAACAAAATAAGTCTTTGTACCAAAATACAAAAAAAAAAAAAATAAAATAAAATAAAAACTGTAGTTAAGACTGAGATGTCTGTGGGTTGTATTTTTATTTATTTATTTTTGTGCATGAATATTACATTTTCCGATTTCTAATAACCTGATCCGATTCGATCCTTACAAAAGTGGATCGATTGTAAAAACATCCATGCATTAGAGATCAACTCAAAATTTTGATCTTTGGTATAAAAAATAATAATAATATTTTAACGTATTAATATCGATTCAGGTCACCCATCACTGGTCCATGCGGTTTCTTCGGGATATAAACCCTATGTTTTTATCCGCAATGTGGTCTGTTCAAAGATTCTCGTCGAATGGAGAAGAGGGGAGGGGGCATAGAAAGAAAGAGAAAGAGAAAGAGAGAGAGAAAGATAGAAAGGAAAAAATAATTATTTTATGCGTTACACACACACACACACACACACACACATCCGAACTCACTTGCAAAATTTATACGTCAACAAATTGCAACGTCGTTACGTGGCCGAATGAACGAGCGAACCGTATATCACGCAGAGGAGTTTTCGATTCACGATATCATAGTCAACGACATCCGTTTTATGGCCACCGCAAAAACAACGGCCTGCACCAGCCTGTTATTATTATTATTATTATTATACGTAGAGGTGTATACACGTATATTATATGACGTACGTTATCGAAGCTTTACGGTTCATTCCACTTGGTTTGCGAAGCCAAGCCGTTTTTTTTTCAACGTCACCGCCTCGGAGCGGCGACTTCAGCGGCAAAATCGTAATTACATTGTTGTCGTTATCGTCCGACGGACGACATAACACCACCAACACTACCGCGGTCATGGTATAAAATACGCGATGTCCGTGAAGTTGGCCGTACAAGGTTGAACAGTTGACTTCAAAAATTCGGTCGTTAATTAGTGAGTTATAAGTATTTGTAGTCATAAATTGAAAATTTGTACGTCAAACTCAAACTGAATATCCCTAAAAGTTTTTTTTTGCGGCTAACTTATCGGCAGCCGGCACGAATTTCGATATTTCAACTTTTTTCAACGCCTATATTTAGTAAATCATAAGTAAGTATATTTCGTAAGCTATTAATTTTTATTCTCAAGTTCATATTTTCAAAGTTCTGATATATTATTGAACTTTCATCGCCAGCCTCACAATTTTCTATTTTTCAACTTTTTTGAACGCCAATATTTATTTATTTATAATTAATGCCAAACGGTTTTTTTTTTTTTTTTTTACAAGTAATAACATATCCATTATCAAACCGAAATGTCCCCACCTTGCGCGGCAAATCAATTATCAAACTGAAATGTCCCCTTACGAAGAGTGAGGGGCGTGACGGGAATTTTGCGAAGTGAGTTAGTCGAATGGAGTTACAGAGCGAAGCGACGCTCAATTTCATTATTACTTAGCGTAGTGATGGGTGCCAAAACACACGCAGAAACTGTTAATACATTATTATTAACTAGAAAACCAAAAAAATGTTCCGAAAATTGAATCGATGTAGTTCATATAAATTTAAAATACAGGTAAGAAAAAGGTACCAGTGGAATTTACATGCGCCCATTTTTAGTAGTCGGTAAAAGTTTTAAGATTATAAGTCCATTATATTTTAAGTTTATTTTCCCCTGCACTTAGGAAATGTATGGAAAATTTTGAAAAATATTTCTCTATGAGTGATTTGCAATCCAAAAAATTATAAATCGAAACTTTTGGACAATTATTTCTTTACAAAATAGTAAGTATTTCAATAACGAAGGGAAAAAATAGAAAATGAACCGTTTGTGTAAAAAGTTATGTAACATTACACTAGCCACCAGGTACGGCATGTACCAAGCAGTGAAATAAAGTACCAACAGAAATAGTTATTCGATTTAAAAATAAAAACTTGATTGTAATTATATTAATTAAGTAGGTATAAAGGTCAATAACATGAGCCAGGTAATGAAGTTTAAAAAGATAAGAGTGCTTAGTATGTAATTAGAGTACATAGATACGTTAAAAAATTAAGTCTATGGTTATTTGTTATTTTTATTATCTAAAATTTATTGATAATAATATAGCATATTATTTCTTTTAATATCATTAATTCTATACAAATTATTTTTCTTTATTTAATTTAATATTAGAATTTAGAAAAGTTGCATATACAATTCAACAATTCCATATAATTACTACATCTCCAATGGAATTTTCACTTGAATATTGTTTATGCGAGATAAACTGTTTATACTTTGCAGGAATATACGATGTAATACATTATTATTTTATTTTCATGCAAAATGACCGATTTTGAATTTATAAATTCGGACTTAAATCACTTATTATTATACTTTATGAACAATTTGATGATTTTTTTCACAACATTGTGTTGTGTTTAAAATAAATTCCGTTAATTTAAATTGATTATTCCACGAGCCTCCGTGGCGCAATGGTTAGCGCGTTCGGCTGTTAACCGAAAGGTTGGTGGTTCGAGCCCACCCGGGGGCGTTGAATAATTTTTTCTTTTTTTTCTTTGTACATTTTTATGTTTTTTTTTTTGTTAAAATAACAAATTTCCTTTCCTTCCCAGAAAACTTTTGTTTGAGCGTCGATGTTAAAATAATTAGGAGTTAGAATATCAACTATTTATTTTACTAATATTATTTGATAAAAAAGTTTCATAAAATTATCGCTAAAACCACATCAACAATTATACAACTACGATCACTTTATTATTATTTTGAAGTTAAAATATTACATTTATGATTATCATAATAATTAGTATTATTATAACTAGAGTTCGGGTTTTGTAGGCGATTGCATTTTTTTTTTCTGCTATTACTATAAAATGAACCTATGATTGCGGTATATTCGATTTATATTATTTTAAATAAATTAAATTCTAATTTTTGCTTTTAAAATATTTTTGATGTATTAGCTTTTTTTTAGTAGCTCTTTTTTTTCTTTTTTTTTAACATTGTTTTAAATAAAATTTAATCAAAATATGTTCTAAATCAATGTTTTTAATTATATCTTAACTAAATGCATTTTTTGTAGAAGTTTTTTGTGTTAGATTCTGAATGAAGTGAAGAAGCTACATGTTTTTACAATGATGTTTATTTTTTTTTTTTCTGTATACAACTTTTTGTATAGAAATACTTGTCCAAAAGTTTCGGTCAATGACTTTTTGAAACCCAATTCGCCTTTAGATTGTATTTTAAAGAGGTCATTTTTTGAATTTCTCAATTCTTCAATGTTTTTTTTGGAAAAAAACTACCCAAAATTTGACAAAAACGACTCGAAAACCATAATTTTTTGATCCGAATT
>JAIPRM010010489.1:0-13719 GCA_025469315.1 Stegophylla sp. TES_Ste_2020
ACGATTCTGAACAAAGGAAGTTAATAATATAAGAAAAAAAAAATTTTTCGAAAAATGTCCAAAATTTTTTTTCACATTTTCAAAATTTTCTTGCGCCAAAATCTTTTTTATAGGATTTTCTATCTATATGTTTAAATTTTTATAAAATTCGGATCAAAAAATTATGGTTTTCGAGTCGTTCTTGTCAAATTTTGGGTAGTTTTTTCCAAAAAAAACATTGAAGAATTCAGAAAGTCAAAAAATGACCTCTCTAAAGTACAATCTAGAGGCGAATCGGGTTTCAAAAAGTTATTGATCAAACTTTTTGGACAAGTATTTCTATACGAAAAGTTGTACACAGAAAAAAAAAATAATAAAAAAATAAATAAATAAAAATAAAAAATAAACATCATTGTAAAAACACTAGCTTCTTCACTTCGCTCAGAATCTAAAAAAAGAAGGCGGGCACCTTAAAAAATCACCTTGTATACTTAAATAGCTTTTTAAATAAAAATTAGTAAAATAATTTTAAAAATTAACTCTTATTAAATTATTCCAACAATTTTAGTCTATTATTTGATTAAAGGTAAATAAAACATTTTTAAATGACATTAAAACAAAAAAATCTATTTTTAATAAAATTTCTACACCATAATATTTAAGGGAAAATGGATGCTATATAAGCCAAATTATTAGCAAGTGAATTAAAAAGTTATTTACTGGCTTAGAGGTGTGTACCTATAGGTGATCCACATTATAATAAAATAATCGTACCTACCTACATACAGGCAACAGCTATGGGTTAAAATTTACTTACTGTAAGCATTGCGGTTGAAGGTTCTATTTTCAACTTGATTATTATTGCTATCATTTTTTGACCTAGTAGGTGACCAAAATGGAGGAGGAGATCTTTTTTCATATACTGGAGATTGACCAGCAGCAGGTGAACCATAACGAGTGGGATATTGACTTTGGTTAGCCATTAAAGAGCTTAATAAATTTTGAGATTGATAATGTACATTCTCAGTAGCAGACGATCTCCCATTCGATATGCGTTGCATATTTGCCAAGTCTTGTTCAGTCAATGGAGATGAACCGTATGGATTTACATTAACTTGATTCTAAAAAAATAAAAAGTATGATGAGCAAAATATTTAAGAAAGAAACATCAAAAAATAAAAGACTAGGTACTTACTATTAAATCAGATACTTCCGGACTATTTGATATATCAGAATCATCTGGAGTATTAGACCTAGACGATCCCATCAAAAGATGTGACATTAAAGGATCACTACCATCACTGTATGTAGGCGAAATACGATACTGTTGTGGCATCTGAAAACCATAAGACGCAAATGACAAGTCCAATTTAGGTCGTCGCAAATTTTTATTCCCAATGTCACCACAATCTTCAATTTTACTAATGCTTCCAAAATCAGTCATATTTGTAATACTTCGATCTGCAAGGTACGGTAAATGAAGCGAATTGCGTCTTAAATTTACCAACTGCTCCTACAAAAAAAAAGTTTAACATAATTATAGAATATCAAGAGTTTTAATGAATCCATTAAAAACCTACATGAAAAAATATCCATGATTAAAATGTCAAAAAAAAAATATATATTAGGTACTACAAATTATACAAATACATAGCAACAACAAATACAAAAACTTGTCAGAGAGATTAATGAAATATGGTTGCCATAGATGAAAACTAAAATGTAATAAAAAATTTAAAATAACTCACCTGAGCTGTATATTGTCGTAGAGGAGTAGAATAGTTAGGAACAGATTGTCGACTAATCATTGAACTTCGAGGTTTATTTAAGACAAATAAATCAGACATAGAACTAAAAGAATCACCTAAAACAGAATTTATTGGAATTAAAAAATTACGAATTCGAAAATAAATTTAAAAAATTAAGTAAGTACTCACTAGAATTTCTTGTTGGACTTAAAGTCTGATCAGGTGAAGAAAAGAAACTATTGAAGTCTCTTGAGCTTCGATCTTGACACACAGAAGGAGAAGTTACTTCCGACACGTCTTGGTTTTGAAAAAGTGATCCCTAAAAAAAAAAAATTTTAAATGTTAAAAGGAAAATTATATGGGAAACTAATTTCTAGAAAATATGCTTAATAATAAATACTTATAAAATGGAACCTATAAAATAAAATTAAAAAATTTTAATTTTAATTAAAAAAATAAATACAAATTAACGTACTCTTCTGAAAGTAGACATAGTTGTGGCTTGGAAGAATTAAATTACAAAAAATTGAAAATATAACTTAGGAAGAATTAATTTTAAACGAGAAGAAAATAAAAATTGGCGACGAACAATATTAAAACCTACTGGACAATAAAAATGACACGACCAAGTCAACATCCGACGATAGACTGACTTGAATTTCATATTGACAAAGACCTATTCAAACTCCATGCTATTGCGCATCTTGGATGCGCATCTTCATTCTCATTGGAAGATGAAATTATACTGCAGCCAATCAAAATATACTAGACAATTAAATTCATTAAATTCTATATAATATTATAACATTTAAGATTGTTGATGACGTAAAAATATATATATAAGTGTACGGATGTACGATGGGTGTGTTCTTCGCACGGCGGGTGGGATTCTCTTGACGGGTGTATTGAATTTTCAAGAAACGATAAAATCATTTCTTCAATAAAACGATTCTGAACGAAGGAAGTTAATAATATAAGAAAAAAATTATAGGTACATTCATTTTACTATTACAATTAGCTATTGCCTATTACGTCATTTAACTTTACCTGTACGTTTGAATATTGAAAATGACTACCAACTAATTTTTTATTATACATTAATATTAATAAAAATATTTGCACGCATTTTTTGATGTTATAGATCTCATTATTTTATTATATATTACTGTAGGTACCTACATGATTCATTCATTCTGTTCGTGAATAATATTTTTATACCTTATGACACAGGATGTCACTAGACGTTAGATACCTTGGCTATATATAGCTCTCACAAGATACAAGCATTTAACTCTTATAAGCAATTTCACCTATTAAATGTATAAAAAAATTATTATTATTAAGAGTCATATTATAATGCGGGAAGGTACGCGCCCGCGAACGTACGCTCAACCCTACGACGCATAATTTTTTTGTCGAGTCAAATCTGTTTTTACGTACAATCGTTATTAGCGCACGGAGATATGTAATAAAACTAGCCTTCGAGTAGCTTAACATGGTAGAATAATCGCCCGGTAGATATCTGGGTTCGATTCCCAGTCCGGTGGTGAAATTTTTGATTCGGTTTCCGTGTTATTGCTAGCATTTCAGAAGCGGGATTGTGAGCCTGGGTTTCCATATGGGTGGGAGTGTGACGACGACGGTGCAAGGCATGGACGCGTTAGTGGTAAATGCTACAAAATTTTTATGGATATTGTGGGGAAATTGAAAGGGGTAGGGGAGTCAACAAATAGAAAGGGTCAAGGAGCCAAAATATTCCCTCCCTCCTATAAATAAATTTCTGACTGCGTGCCTGACGATGTGACATAAAATAGAATAGTGAATACTTGAGGCGTAAACAAAGCGATTCTAAGCGTTTATAATGTTTGTATGGTAATGGAACGGTTGCAATAAGCGAGAGCGCGGAAATGTCTAAGTCAGGGACTCTTGGAGGGAGGGGTCAAATGCGAATGCACTTCCTGAAATTTTTCTAAAAATTATTAATGACAGAAGATGTTGAAATATTTACCAAATTCTGAAAACCATTGAACAACCATACATAACTGGCGTTCTGTGGTTGGTGGAAAGTGGAGAATCTTGAATATTAAATGTTTAGTTTTAGATATATAGGTTTATTTGGTTCTTGTCGTACGTAATGAAAAGGAATAACTCTAATGGAATTGTAACAGTTGTACTATTTGCACCATATTTATGTAAAAAAAATTGTTAAAATATGTGCTTGATTCAATATACTATTTAATATCATATAGGTATATATTTAATTATCATTTCTCTTATTAAAAGACAATAAGAAAGTTTTTATTGTATAACTATAGACTATAGTTAATATTATGAAAAAAAGGTATATGAAATCGGTTTAATATAGGGAATGTGGGGGGCTTTCTCCTCACGGCTTATATTAAAATTATTTTTGTACCTACTGAAATAATTTTCAACGGGCGTTCCTAGTCCAAGTGAAACACACCCATAAAATAGTGAATATACCATTATAATAGTATTCTATGGACGCGATGCACGCGCAGACGCATCATGCGTTGTGGGAATAAAGCTTTACTTTTTAAACATATATTGAAATGAGATCCCATATAAGACAAAGGACAGATGCAAACTTAAGGATGTCGTTCCAGGGGAAGAAAGGGAAGGGAGAGGAGGGCGGTGTTTGGGCATTTTTACCTGTTTAGTATTCAAAATCCACACAACGTTTGGGCACTCTATATCCCTAAAAAGATACCACGTTTGGACACTAAAATGTAAAATGTATATACCTTTGTTTAAAAAGTATATAAAATATGTACATACATGCATAATATATATATTCAAATGTACTCGTGTTAAATAAAAATAGTAATATTATCCCAACGTTGCATAGCAAGTCGATTATCAAGCCGAAATGTCCCCACGTTGCACAGCAAGCCGAGAGATATTTTTGATTTGCGGAGTGAAGCGGATGCGTCGGCGAGCGTAGCGAGTTGACTAAACACCCGGTTAACTAATTTACGCTTATATAACGTTCGATAAAGTTTTGAAAACAATAGGTTAAGTTAGGAAAAAAAAATCGGAAAAACCAAAAAAAAAGTAGTGGTAGTGAATTAACGGATAAGGTCTTACTATGGTAGGACCGCTCCGCTTTTTTTTTTTACTTAGCTTCGCGCTACTTAAACAAAGTTATATACATTTTAAATTTTAGCGCCCAAATGTGGTATTTTTTTAGGAATATGGAGTGCCCAAACGTGTCGCAATTTGGGATAAAATGCCCAAACGTGTTGTAGCCGAGGAAGGGGTTATTACATCAGATGGTAAATTGTATGTATATGTAATAATATGGTGATGGTGTGATGAAGTATGTCCATCATTTTTATTTGGTAATATTTGTATTGTTTTTATTATTATTTTTTTTGTTATTTGTTTTTTAAGAATAAAAATGTATGTTCAATGAAATTATTAAAATTGGTTACTAATGAGAATTGGTGATGTTCTTCTCTTTTGATATTTAAAAAAAAGTAGAATTTTTCTATTGAGGATGCCTTGAACGAATTTGGTTAATAAAAGGGCAACGCTGTAATAAATGTTTGGGAGCCGCTGGAATACAATAACTTTTGAGTACAATAATATTTCACTCATTTGAGCCACATAGAGAATATGGTCATACTGAGAATACTATTTGATAATATTATCAGTTTATTTTAACTTTGATTTAGTACATGAACTACTCCCCGCCAATCATGGAAAATGGACCAGTTTCTTGTTTACCAACAACTCCGAAAATGTCTAAAGTTAAAAAAGTGATTGAAGAATCCCTGGAAAATCAAAATCCAGAGTTGGACTTAGCAGATAAAGGGGTTGTCTCTTTTGAGGAGATGCCAGGGCTCAGTGAGTGTACTAAATTTAAACATCTCCATTTATGGAAACTTGTTTCTTATTTACATTTACCTTATAAGGATATCTCTGTTGGCTACTGTGGCTTACAATAATAATTTTGACTTTTAATTTCGAATTTTATCCTACTCCTATTAATTATTAGTGAATTCATTTAAAGTAATCAAATAGTTGTAATTAGAAACCAGATTAATATGGTTAAAATATGTTTAAAATCCTGAAAATAAGATATTTTTATGCTCTATAATGTTATCAAAATAATCTGTTATATGCAATAATATTCTTTTTTGGGAACATGATGTTTCCTAAAAACATATTAAATACTGAAAAAAAAATAAAAGTAACAATTTATAAAAAAATTTTTGATTTTTAAAGTTACTGATTGAAACTACTGGACAAGTGTTTCAGCACAAAAAAGTATTCTCGGAAATAGAAAAAAAAGAAATAAACATCTTTGTGAAATCATAAGTTTTTTCGCTCTGCTTAATATCTAAAAATATCTAATTTCTTTTTCCATTTTTAAAATGTTCTTACGCTGAATATTTCTTATATTATTGTCCATGTCTATCTATGTTTAAATTTTCAAAGAGGTTAGATTGAAAAAGATAGTTTCCGAATCTTTTTTGTTAAATTTTGGGTAGTTTTTCCCAAACTTCAAGAAAACAATTAAGAATTTTGAAGATTTACCTTTTAAAGGCAAATCCAGTTACAATTAGTTGCTAGTCAAGACTTTTGGGCAAGTATTTCCATACGAATGAGCGTTTACAGAAAAAAAATTTAAAAGTGTGCCTTTTGCATCTTGGGGTGTTCTTTTCACCTCGGATTTGATACTCTTGGTGGTGTTGAATTTTGAAGAAACGATAAATTATTTCTTCAACAAAACGATTATGAGCAGAGCTTCATTTAATATACAATTTTTATTATTTTATTATTACAATTGCATTTTATACTGATATACACACATTGAACTTAAATGTTGAACTAAAAATAATTTTGTTACATTCCTAAATCATTAATAAAAAACAAAAATAGGTTTTTCATATATTCGCCTATACCTACCTAATGAATATTCCATAAATAATTACAAATTATAATAAAATATAAACGTCATAATAAAATTAATTAAAGTGTAAGAAATTATCGTAAATCAGTGTGATTTCGCTGTAATATAATTTGTACCAATGTTTATCGTATTGTCTCTGGTCAGTCAAATTTTAATTTTCATATTGTGTTTATATCTCTAAAATCTAATTTAATTGTATTTTAGAATTAGATTGAGTAAATAATTTAGAATTTGAATAAGTAGTATATTAAGTTATATAGCATTCCTTTCTCACAATAACTAAATTAATTTTTTTGATTTTCATCACAAAATATAAAAAAAAACTTAATTCTGCTGTGTAATGTAATCATTAGTTTTTTCTCCGATTTTTTCTTCAACTTCTAGAATACTTATTTGTTTTAATTTTTAATGCTATTTATTGTATATTTGGTTGGTTTCATTAAAATCATAAAATACAATTTTTAAGTTACTCATTGCTTTATTTCATGATCCTATAATACATTTTTTAATATTATTCAATTGTCTAATACTTGTTATAGTAAATATATTTTTAATTGTGTATGTATTTTTTATTTTTTCAGTTGATATGCATAACATAACTCGGATTACATTAAGCCACAATAAAATACAAAGTATGTACCTATGAAAATTATTCATTTTAGTAGTTTAATTCACATAAATTAACAAGGAAGCTGTATCCTAGACAAACGGTTTTATTATTTAAGTAATAGTAGGGCCACCATAATTTCTTTACCAATACTGGGACAACAGTATGAAAACCAAAAATTAATAACACCAGAATAGTTTTTCAGGTCAGATACTCTTGGTGAATGTGTTGAAATTGATGACTATTATTGTTCTTTATATTAACTGCATATTTTCAAAAAATTTTGTATTAAAAACCAATAAGGACATTTTTATTAAGATAAAATATATTATTATTGATACAGAAAATTTTTTATTGAAAATAAAAATTTATTTTATAGTAATAATGTTAAATTCAATTAATTATTAAAATTTGTAATTTTCAGAAGTACCACCTGGAATTGCAAATTTAACACAATTGGAAATGTTAAATTTGTTTAACAATCATATTGAAGAATTGCCAGTTTCTCTTTCTTCAATGCCAAAATTGCGAATTTTGAATGTTGGGTATGTTTTAGTGCATATATTTGTACTTAAAAAAAATAAAAAAATATTAAATTTTAATGTACTTAGAATGAATCGTTTAGACTCATTACCACGTGGTTTTGGAGCTTTTGCAGTTCTTGAGGTTCTTGATTTAACGTATAATAATTTAAATGAATCCAGTCTGCCAGGAAATTTCTTCATGTTAGGTAATTATTAGTTTTTTTGTTTGTATATATAGCTATCATTATAAGTTATGTTTCTACCTATTAATTAATTTTAAATTTTTAGAGACTCTACGAGCATTATATTTGGGAGACAATGATTTTGAGACTTTACCTCCTGAGATTGGGCAATTGAAAAACCTTCAAATTGTAAGTATTTTAAAATTTACAGAATTTTTTTTTTTTAATTGATGACTTAAGCGTACAGTAAAACCAACTTCCATAGCACGTTAAAAAAAATTTTCACAGTTATCTTCATAATCATTCAGTTCTTATGTAGTGTTCACCAGAGCAACAGCTTTACTTGTGTCTTGTCATAATTAAATTCTATTACAATAAATTTCCAATAAATATGCCTATTTACACTAAATGTTCGATAAATATTACGGTGCGCACTTTATCTATTTCGTGCAACCTATGTTTGTCACTTTGGCATATGAAATGTGTTAACTTAACAAAAAAAGAAGTAGAATTCTTTGCTTCTGAAAATACCAAATGGAATTGTGATACATGTTCTAAAATGAAGAGAAAAAGCATGAATTTGAATATTATATCAACCGAAAGTAAGCTAACGTTTCTTGACAAAAAAATTACTATGATAGTCTAACTTCACATTAATCCGATAGCAACAAGTGATTCAACATTTTAGATGACAAACTGTTTAATGTTATATCAGAAAATATTGCATCAACCAAACAAAATATAATATATATAATTGATTTCCATATGCTTGACAAAAATCTGTTTTAGGAGGGATATTTACTAGAGAAGAATATTAACTAGGTTTTAAACTATTTAAATCATTTTTTATTACAGTTAGTTTTACGGGAAAATGATTTGATCGACATACCAAAGGAAATTGGTTTTTTACCTAGACTTCGTGAGTTACATATTCAAGCTAATCGTCTGACAGTTTTGCCTCCAGAATTGGGCAGTTTAGATTTTTTCGGCAATAAATCTGTACTAAAAATGGAATTTAATCCTTGGGTTGCTCCAATTGCTGACCAACTTCAAGTTGGTGTGTCTCATGTAATTGACTATATTAGGTCAGAAACCTACAGATAGTAAGTATTTTATTATGTTTTAAGTGTTACTTAAAATTGATACTTAACATATCATATGTTAAACTTTATTATTCAAGTATTTCATATTTCTAAGTTATAAATTACAATTAAAATATAGCCTATAAACTTTATAAAACTATATAAGTCACAATAGGCTTTTAGGTGACATCAAATTTAGTTTGTTCCTTTTTTACTAACCTTAGCATTCAATATAAATTAATTATTAACAAGAAACAATTAATGTTACTTCAATTTTTTTTTTTATTTTCTTGAGACAATAACTAGAAGTTATTTTTTGTAACTTGTATAATATAATTAGTGAAATTTATGATCTTTTTTAGTTATTTAGTTACTATAAACCAATAGTTGTTACCAGTAATAAAACTTCTATTTTACTAACAACAACTAATTCTTGTTTTATGAATTACTTGGTATTTTAAAATTCATAAAATTAATTATTTTCGAGTTTATTTATTTTTATAACGTTTATATGTATAATTTTTTTTTTTATGAAACATTATTTTGCAGTTTGTATAACCGTCATATAACTGCTAGAGGTCCACCTCCACCAAAACTTAATGACAAGACACGAAAGATTTCGAGGATTCGACAATATAGCTAACTAAATATATACATTTTTTAAAATAACATAATGGCAAAAATGTATTTAATAACAGAAATATTGGAACCAAGAGTCAATTAATATAATAAATCTCTTTAAACAGATGAACAGCTTAAGGTTTACACTTTATACTTACACAAATTGTATTAAAACTATTTAAAATTATACCTAATGATTAAAGTAAACAAATGTAATTATTGTTTTATAAGTAACAATATTTATAAACAACCATATTGTAATATTGATCACTATTTGCTTCAGAATTAATGCACCCATCAAGTAAAATTATTTTTAGTTCCTCTGCTTAACCTGTCTAATAAATTATTTTTTTTATCTTTACCTATTTTAACTAACAATATAATTTAATTTTGATATTTTTGCATTTGATAATTTAATAATGAAATGGATAATTAATTGTAATAATTTTAGCACAATAAATATAATATATTCATTAATTTATTTACATTTAAATAATTGTATTTTTAGTAATAAAATTATATTATGTTTGTTATTAGAGATCAGATTTATATAATTTATTTTTAACAATTTATTTAACTTTGTTTATGTTTTAATATGTGTTATAATTATTTTTTTTAATAAAATAGTATGTTTCTAATTAACTGTATGTACTTTATGTTTGTATTATAATTATTGTTTTTTTTTTTTTGTTAAAAGCAAAATAATTCAATTTAATTCATATCTAGGGGTAGATGTTGCATGCAGTTCCCCATGTCAAGTTTTCCATTAAAACTTATAATTATATTTATATTTATTGCCATCTTGGCATAACTTAATAAATATTAAGTAATAATCGGGCTTTTTTTTTTTTTTGAGGGAGGCGTAGCTAATAGCATAGCTAGGGTCTGGCAAAGTGTGCCTATGCCAGGTACGCAAATTATATAAGAACGCAAAACTGAACAAGAGTTTAACTTACAAATAAATTCTTATTACTTCTCCAAAAAAAATAAATATTTTCAAAGTGGAATCCTCTTATCAACAGTTTTCAATACTATTCAATGAGTCATTTAAAACACCAAAGTATTTGATAATTATTTCCATGACAGTCATGACACGATAGTTGGTATTGATCGGTGGTCGTTACATATTGGGCAATCGCAGTCCACACGGCGAGGTATTGACTCATTCGACTTCTTTATTTTAAATGACAGTTTCTCCTTTGACAATACACAAATCAAATTAGATAATTGACGGAAAATTTCTTTGACAAATTCTATTTCATTTCAGAATAACAACAACTACTAACTACAAAGCCATATTAATTGAAGAACGATTTTTAATATTTGACTTTTAGATTTTGAAGAAGCTAGTGTTTTTATAATGATGTTTATTAATATTATTTTTTTTCTGTAAACATTATTGCATATAGAAATACAAGTCTTGATCAGCTACTTTTTGAAACCGAATTCGCCTCTAGTTGATACTTTTTCGAATATCTCAATTCCTCAATTTTTTTTTAGGGTAAAAACAATCCAAAATTTGACAAAAATGGCTTGAAAACTATCATTTTTTGATTCAAACTTTATGAAAATTTAAACATAGATAGACAATACTATGAGAGATATTTTGGCACAAGAAAATTTCGAAAATGTGAAAAAATGATTTAGGTACCTTCTTTTAAAATCATATTTATTATTTAATGCTACTGCAATTCTATAATATACATAATCTATATTCAAATGTAAAAAAATATTTAGGGGTCGCTAAAAATTGAATACCTACACAAATTTTTTTAATTTCGCAATAACATCGAAATAACAAGAATATAATCTCGAAAGTTTCACGCATTATCAACAAATTGTGAATTACAGATGGGAAAATATTTAAACACTTTTTAAGCAAATACAAAATTTTGAAATTAACATATGTTTTATAAGTTTTTATCTAATATATTTTTTAATTCTTGATATTATTAGCTGACAATTTACAATAACCCCACTAATATAGTATAATATGTCCAATTAATCTGGAAATATCTCGAAAATTTTAAATCAACTTTTTTTACAATAATTTAAATTTTGAATTTTTATGAGACTGATCATTTTTACATAAAATAAAAAAATGAAAATCGTGTACTTCGCTCGTTAGGGTGTTCTTCACACCTAACCTTGGGTGGAATACTCTTGACGGGTATATTGAATTTTAAAGAAACGATAAATCATTTCTTCAATAATACGATTCTGAACGAAAGAAGTTAATTATTAAAAAAAACGTGTACATTTTCGCGCATGCTCCACCCATAATAAAACCATGAAAACCATCCAAAAAATTCTTATTGTTATATAACAAAATAAATAATGTGAGCTTATTGTCCATATTATCAATAGATATCAATAGGTAATTAAGATAATATACAAATACAAGATTGTATAGAGTTACTGCAGTTACTTAGTCAATAGGTACTTAAAGCAGAGGTTCGCAAAGTGTGGGGCGCGACCCTTTAGGGGGCCGCGAAATCTTTATAAGGAGGGCGCAAGAAAATTTCAAAAATCAGCATTGTATTGATAGGACAGAAAAAAATATATGAAATTCGCATAATAATGATCACGTCCTGTAAGAGTCTCTCCTCGTCTCACCAAGCTTTGTGATGAAAAAAAAACCGAGCCCACCTATCACATCATTAAAAGTGACCGATTGATTAAAACCTTTTTTTAATAAATATATTTTATTTTAAAATAAATTGGTTATTTGAGTATAAATATTAGCCTATATTTGTTATTTGTTTTTAACTTTTTGGTACTCTAAACATGACTATTAAAATTATTTTCATGAGGGGGGCCCACGTCTGGATTTCATCAAAATAGGGGGACCTGGCCTAAAAAGTCTGAGAACCTCTGACTTAAAGCAATCCAACAAAATTTTATTTTTAGTGATTTATATCAAAAGTAGGTAATGGCTTAAGAAAAAAAATGACTTTCTTATATTTTACAATTATTTTAAATCTTCCCTTATTGTCATACGCGGAACTACAACATTTGAAAATAAAAACTTGCAAAATTCATGAAATTGGCAATAATATTTTGCAGATTCCGTGAAATAAGCAAGTTAAATGCCGATTTCACGAATTCGGCGTAACATATATTTATATCTATGGCGATGGACTGGCGGTCGGCGTGTCGAATAATGTACATTAGATAAGATAAGCGAAAACCCTACCGTTGTCCGTACTTTCTCGTGATTTTTCTTTCAATCAAACCCTCGTAAAATGTTTAGTTGTTTGTTTTCTCAAAATTTTATTTCACCAAAATATTCCTAATGAAAATCTCTATCTAGGCACCACCAAGTTTCAAAAAAAATAATCCGTCGAACTAATTTTCTTTTATGTACGTTAAAGTGTGTCATTTTAGGTAAAACTAACGAACGTTTTAGAGAAAAAAGTTAACCAACGATTTTCGAGATTTTTTCAGGACAATTAGACATTTATGTCAGTGAGATCATATTAAGTTTTCAAGTCTTAATATTAAAAATCAAAAATTTTATTACATTAAAATTAACAAAAAATGAAGAATTTCCGAAATTTTAAAAGTGCTGTACTAACTCGAAATTGATCAAATCTTTTTGAAATTTTATGAAATGTTCTTGTGACTATTTTTAGTAGTTGGTGAAAGTTTCAAGTCCCTAGCTGTATTATTTTTAATGTTATGTTAAAAAGCAATTTTCAATTTTACGGAAATTCCGGTAATTGCATATTTTGCCGTTTTTTGTAAATTTTTCGACAGATTTTCCCCGTTTTTTGGAAAAAGTATTGAGAAATTCGTAAAATGACCTCTCTAAAGTATCATCTAGGTGCGATTTTGGATCTATAAAGTTATTGATCGAAACTTTAGGATAAGTATTTTTATACGAAAAAAGTGTTTACAGAGGAAGAAAAAAGAAAAAAAGCCGGACATACTTCGCACGATGGGTGTACTTCGCACGACGGGTGGTATTCTCTTGACGGGCGTATTAAATTTTAAAGAAACGATAAATCATTTCTTCAGTAAAACGATTCTGAACA
>JAIPRM010010490.1:0-13719 GCA_025469315.1 Stegophylla sp. TES_Ste_2020
CTATGTTAAAATTATTGGGATTGTAGTAATAGCACAGTCAAACAGATAACATTATAAACTGTACCCAATATACTTATATTATTCTGTATTATTAAATATTAATACACACCATTACACTAATGATCACGCCATATGAGTTTATTATGTTTAATGAAAAACCCCATGTTCAAATTAAAAATAGATTACATTTCAAAACCATCATATAGAATTGCTTAGGAGGCCATAACAAATAATATTTTCATAAGTTTCTGTGTATTTTGATGGTACTCATCAGGGCCGGATCTAGGGGGGGGGAAGTCGGCGATTCTTCCCCGGGCGTATAATTTTCGAGGGCGTATTTTGAAGGTTTTAAATTTTAAAATTTAAAATTTAAAATTGACTGAAACAAAAACCATAATGAAAAAGTAAATATTCAATAATGGGTATGCAAATAAAATTATATCATTTTATTTTTAATTGCAATAAGTAATAATGACTATTAAAAATGGACATATAGGTAGTGGTCGTCATTATTGTGGAAATGTCCGCGACTGTCAACGAGAATATTCACTATCATAGATTAAGTAATGTGTACACAGTACAATTTAATGTACAGAGGAAAGCTTATCACGCGATGACTGTCTTTGCCTATCTATTAATAAAATATTCATTCAAATAAGGGGGAAATTAAAATATTGTTGAATTTTATCTAATTAACATTGTATCGTACGTCCATGTTATATTGTAGTACAGTGGTTCTCAATCAAACGACCCAAATTTTATCTATCGTGACCCCCAGGGTTTTACATTTTTAGAGTAAAAAGGCAGTTCTTAAAAATCAAAATTAAATTAATACTTTAATCATTTATTAATTGGTATTTATTGGTTTATAATGAATAAAATTTTACAAATATAATATGCAAATGTGTTACTCCATCATTTTTACAGTGATGTGTGGTTAAAAACGTAATTTTTTGAGAATTTACATAAGTAAACTAATTTCCCGCGACCCCCCAAAAGTTAATTCGAGACCCATCAATGGGTCGCGACCCACACTTTGAGAAACGCTGTTGTAGTACGTTTTGATGTTGACAAAATTACAGTTTAACATAATTCAGTTATTGATCATTTTTCTGCGGTCAAAGCCAGAAAAATAAGTCTTATAAATTAAATTTAAAAATTTTTAAATTTGTAAAATGTATAATAAATATATTTTAGTAAATACATTTAATCTATAATTTATAATCATTATATTAGAATTTTCAGTACTTATTTATATTTTTATTTCATTGTATTTTTCCGCACCTATAGACATACTTATTAAGTTTCGATTGTAACAAATATTAAAAATGTATAAATATTTTCATTTACATAAAATTTTATATTAAAAGCAAAAAACAGATAATTTTAATTTGTTAATAAATAATTCATACACAATATTATTGATACCAATAATATTTTTTCTGAACCAGAAACTTAGAAATATTGACCACAGATTTTAGTTTTAAATACACCGTTAAGAAGTGCTTCTAAAAATATTACTTACTCGATTAGTTAAAAATTTTTGATTTTTAAGTTTAAATAATTTACGGTAAATAATTTATTGGTCCAGTATATTGCGAATGGCTTTATAATTGGTTGGTACTCACACCACTGTATGATTATGCTTGATTTTTCGTAAAAAATATACTAATTCTGGTCATCTCCCTGAAATGGGCGTAAGTTTTTCATTTTCCCCGGGTGTTAAAAAGTTAAGACCCGGCCCTGGTACTCATAACCCAACGGAGCCTAGAAATCAACTCGACATGTAGGATTTTAATACCCCACACATGGCTTGGAGGTAAATGTATGTTGTAGGGTGAATAGACCCCACTAAGCAATTATGGCTATTCACAAATTTTTAGCATGGCAGTCAACCTGTTAACAGCATCAGAAAAAGATTGCATATGTCATGATTGTCATTTTAGTAACAGATGCTTCAGAGAGTTCATTAGAAATTTGTTTGGATGAATTAGTAGTAGTAAAATTAGGATCAAATTATATGGAGATACGACTTTTTCCACGACTTATCATACATTGGAGATACGACGATTTCTAATTATTATTAATTTCACGGAGGATACAATTATGATATCAAATATTTTATTGTTTTATCGGACGCAGTTTTTTTTTTCTCAATTTTATAATTAAATAATCCCAAAATTAAAAATAAAGGAGATACGAGCTTTGCGAATTAGATCGGCGATATGTGTACCCAAACGTTCTCTGATTTACCAGGTAAAATTATGAAATACCTTTTATTTTATGTGTCCAAACGTTGTGTCTATTTGTACCCAAACGTGTTGGCTTTTGGGTCAATGTGACCAACGTTCAGCGCCCAATATAATATTATGTTTCTATTAACTTTTTCCCCACCATTTGAATTCTATCATATTTATGATTTTAGTTAATTTTTCATTCTATTTTGAGTCAAACCCAGAAGTATGCAATGCGATAAAATATGAAGATAAATTATGGCTTGTAAGTACGGTTTCAGGCAGGTATCATGTAAAACTATCCACTTTCCAAATTTTGAACATCAGGAAATATTAATGACTTAGTATTTGTTCTCGATTTCCGCGTCCACGCATTTATAGGCCGAAGTAACCAAGTAATCGAGTTACCTAATATAATATTATGTATTAAACAAGCAGTCGTCCACAATTCTATTTCATCCCGTTCATTGATTATTATTATTATTATTGTTAAAGAAACTTTTTGAAACCAATTGTGTCAGCAAACATATCTTTTAAACTGTAACTATTTGTTGTATAGGACCCTCTTGAACTATTTTTCTTATCACTATTATGCACTGTTCTAGAATAGGCTATAGTAATGGGACAACATATAAAAGGAACACGTGAAATCATAAATATCCCAACTCTAATTATTATAATTATATAAATATTATGTCGTTACAATATTTCGTGTACCTACGCACACCAGTACAGAGTTAATATTTTTAATTTTCGTCTGCGAAAGTTTCCGAAATCAAAACTAATAACCATTTAGAATGATATTATTATTACGTGTGCGCTCGAACGAACCCGACTGCATAACATACAAAAACATACTTTACTCGGCGGCGGCGGCATTTATAATAGATAATTATTATTATCGTAATAACCGTAGTAACTGTAATAATAATAATAATATAATGTAATCCAAATGTGTGCGATCACCTCTGCTACTGCCGCCGCCGCCGCCTCTGCCATTGACACCACTATATTATTATTATAACATTATGTATACATATTATGTATATTATATATATTTCATGTCTTGCGTATATTGGTCCGCCTTCGGCCTAATCACGAATGCCCGCTCTCAAAGGGGCCACGGGGATTATTTATTGTCACGTACCTACCTGTTGCGCGCCGTCGTCGTCGTCGATGTCGTTATGATAATTAAATTTCTCGGGACCCGCCGAGAGATCACACCGGTGTACGCAATTTCGAATAATTAATATCGTCGAGATAATATACGAGCGACTACTACCGTGTAAATCTTTATTATTCTATTTTTCACGTCTTCGTGACAATATTGCTAATGGCGCTGCCAACTTTTTTTTTTTTTCTAAACAGATTGGGCGGGGAGAAGGTAGGATAGGGGCGGGCGAATTGTATAAAATAAATATATTTGATTACAAATAATACGATATTTATGTATTGATTGATTACAAATTACAAGTCGACTTAAAATGAATAATTTATTAATCTAATATTTTAACACAATGCATTACACCTATGATGTAACTTTACCTTAGGGCTTAGGTGTAATAATGGCATTGCAAACGTAAACCATCCCTAGAAAATAATTTTCCTGAGGTGAAACTCAAATATAGGGGTGGCATTATTGGTAAAATAAATTCGTTTTCGTTTTTTTAAAATCCTAATGGACAAAGGAGTAGTTATTGGTTTCACAACATTTCACTACATGATACAGTATAAATGATATCGAAATAATCATGGAAGGAAAAGGTGTGTGAGAGCCGAAATGTATTTTGTAACATGATCAGTTTTAAATAAAAACGAAAAAATGATTTATTGTCACAATATTTAAGCGTTTTTAGAACTCTTGTTGTTCTCCTTTTTGTTCTGTTAAGCCACGTGGGTGTTGATAGATTTTCAACAATCGATTTATGGGTGGTAAAAAAATTGAGAAACAATGCGATTTCATGTATTGTTTACTCGACTGCCAACAATTATTACCAATTACCTCCACGATACGCGAGCGATCGATTATTTGTTCGGGGGAAAAAATGAATAAATTACTTACTCGTTCGATTAATATGCGCGCGCAGTTGTTATAAAAATTGTATTACATATTACATATATCGATAATAAATAATAATAAAAATATATTCACCTTGTATCCTTTTAGATATCCATTTACTGTAATATATCCTCATGCGCGTCGTCGTGTGGAATGGATAAAAATAAAAACAACACAGTACATTAGTATAAATTATACAATAATTTTTATTATTTGTTCTTTTTTATGATACACGGGTAGCGCACCAGTGTTTTCACTAGAAAACGAGCGCACACGTGATTATGACGTATTTTCGTTACCTTCGCACTCTATTCATATTCATATTGTTACATTAAAGTGATAAAATAAAATTATTATTATTATTATTATTATAAACGTTACAAGGTCGTAGAAATTATTTATGGTGCGTTTTGTAAGACGCGTACCGGCCGGCCGCCACCGCCGCCGCCGTTTTGTCGTTGATGACTCAAAACCGTTTCGGTCGTTTTGTTTTTTCCACACCGTCGTCTACACACACGTGGGTACGCAGGCCGATGGAAGAAAAATTATCGGAAATATTTTCATACGCACTTCGAGTACGCGTTTAATGTAATGCATTAATGTCCGGTCCGAGTCCGCCGTTGTGGTCGGAACCAATCGCTCGTAATTCAATAATTGGCTTTAGACGCGTTGTACAACACACACACACACACACACATATTGTATATATATATAATCACACGATACTTAGGCATAAATGTCGGTAATTACTTTTTAATTATCGTGTCTGTTCGAACAATACACAAGACACGTGTAATGACGACGACAATGCAACAGATTAAAATCACGATAGGATGTCATCTTGAAAATCAAATTATCATATTAATTGTCATCACCACCTCTTCAAACTCGAATATTATTCACATTGTTATGGGCACGGTCATCGTGCGTTAATTAAATAAAGTTTGGGCAAATAGGGTCTATTATAAAAACTGATAACAGTATAATATGACTTATTATATTATTTTGGTTCTCAAGCTTTTTTTTTTTTTTTTTTGACATAAGATTATAATTAATTATTATTAATTTGTGGTACATTTTCGATAAACAATATTGTCAACCACAGTAAATAATTTGCAATCGCATAGGTACTTTAGGGCCACCTGGAAACGTATATATATATATATATATATATATATCCACAACATTTATGTTCAAAATCAAAAATTATAATTAACTGCTATCGGTAATTAATTTTTAATATACATACAATGCTATATCAGTAGGATAAAAATGATGCAAATTAAAAAATTTTAGGCTTTTACAAAATTTAATTCATGTCTTTAACGAGCTGCGTGAGTCTAACACAGTGGTCCTTGGAAAATTTCTTAGACTTTTTTTCTTAAATTTCTTAATTCGATCGATACCGTCACATTCACTTAAAAATCTAATATAATTAGCTGAATTTAAAGTAAGATATATGTATATATTTCATAATTTATTGAAAATGTTTTGATGATCTTATCAAAAATCATATTTTTTTGTTAAATTATGACAAACAATTAATTTAACCCATGTATTATAAAACTGTAAAACAAAGGGTATATATTTTATATGGAAATATGCACTTAAAATGTTGTGATTACATTTGAAACGAAGTAAAATAGATTACTGAGGAAGGTTTAAAAACGTTGTCTATTCTTTTAAGAAAAGAAAGCAAATATTTCATTTTGTTGACGGCGGATTTTTTTTTTTTTTCAGATCCATCTTTTTGAGTTTTATATTTGAATACCATATCGCAGTGGTTCCCAATTGGCATTATGCCGAGGACTCCTAGCTAATAGTGAAACTGAACCGGGGATGCCTTTTTTACATGTATCGTTTCAACTTTATTTAAACATGAAAGTAATGAAATACATTGTTTTTGTGATGTATTTTAATTAACATAACTTTTTGTAATATTATGAATACACATGTTCTCAAAGGAAAAAGAAACTAAAAGAATAGCAAGTCTCCTGTCCTCACAAATACAGCCCTTTTGATTGACTGACGCCTAAGGGTGGTCGACGAACCTCCACCAATTGGGAACCACTGCAGGTTTGATGGATGGTAACAACTTTGTAAATTAAAAGTCCATTGCCGACTATATAGAGACGATAGCGGGCCGTCCACGAGTGAAAACAAAATAACGACACAAACGTATACTTAATGTAAGTACACTCATCTAACCCACTACACCTGTTTTTTTTTTTTTACATGTGAACGGCCGGATAACGATTTCGGCGCGGACCGAAATCGCGGATGGGATTTGACGGAGCGTACGAAATTTTCGTCTATATAATTAACTGCGCACACCCATCGCAAATTTTGGCAACTGATTTTTTTTTTTTTTGGTAACCACACGGTCTTATACAACAGTCGTGTTATATACGCAGAACAATAATTGTAATCGCGTTAACGTTTTCGCTTGTACACCGTAACACCACCTGTGGAATAATAATAATAATGAAACGTATGTAAGTCTCAAGTAATATAATGTATGGCGTACAATAATTATTATTACAATATATATATATTTCGGTAATGTACACGTCTTTTATATATATATAATTATTATCATCGGTACACTACTGGCCGTAGCAGCACTACGATGGCGTCAGAACAAATGATCAGTTATAAAATATAAACGGAGTTTTGTCCCGGGGGCAACCGAAAATATGGTTCGTGACGAGCGAGATTTTCGAATTTTTAGACCAGTGTAGTTTTTTTTTTTTTTTTTTTGGAACCGGTTTGCGCGCACGGCACTGATAAATATCAGAAAAAAAAAAATCCACTATAGGATCAAAACAAAACAAAAAAATAATAATAATAATAACACGTGCGTGTCACAACTCGAACAGCATCGATTTCCATTAAAGGGAACATTAACGTCGGAATACTTCGTACGAATGCAGAAAATACGTTTTTTAGATTCTGAGTGTAATGAAAAAGCTAGTGTTTTTACAATGATGTTTATTGTTTTTTTTTTTCTGTGAACACTTTTGTATTGGATCAACTGATCCAAAAGTCTCGATCACCAACTTTTTGAAACCGGATTTGGCTCTAGTAGGTACTTTAAAGAGGTCGTTTTTGAATTTCTTAATTCTTCGATTTTTGTTTTTTGTTTTTTTTTTTTGGAGAAGACTACCCAAAATTTGACAGAAATTACTCGGAAACCGTCATTTTCAAAATTTAAACATAGATAGAAAATCACATAAAAAAGATTTTGGTGCAATAAAATTTTGAAAATGTGCAAAAAAAATTTTGAACATTTTTCTAACATTTTTTTTTCTCATTTATTTTTTATATTATAACCTTCCCTCGTTCAGAATCGTTTTATTGAAGAAATGATTTATCGTTTCATTAAAATTCAATACACCCGTCAAGAGAATCCCACCCGTCGTGCGAAGTATGTCCGGATTTTTTTAAATTGAAAAATCAACGATGTAATGAGATTGTTCCGCGATACGAATTTAAATACCATATGCATATTAATATTATTTTATTTTGTATATAATATTATTATTGAATTCATTGTGTGAAATCTGCGAGAAAATGGAAGCACGCTGTAGGTAGATAAACTTAGACTTAAATTTAGATTATAAGTGGAGCGAAGAAGCAAGTGGTTTTACAATGATGTTTATATATTTTTCTTTTCACAGAAATATTTTTTTTTTTTTTGCAAAGAAATACTTGCACAAAACATTTTTAAATCTGAAATCACACCCAGATGGTAGTCAAAAGAGTTAATTTTTCGAAATGCTCAGTACTTTTTGCTGTCAAAAAAAAAAATTGAGTAAAAACTGAAAAAACATGACGAAAACGAGATCTCATAGAATCGATTTTCTACAATATTATTTGCTATAACTCCGAAATTAATGGGACTAGAATTTTCGCCCATGATCAACGATAGTGAAATGCAAATGTAAATGTAGGATTTTTGAAATATTATCTCGCGTTTTCTTAACGTTTATCAAATTAAATGTTATCTTTAAATTTGCATGTCGTGGGTTCGTATAGCTAAGGCCGCGGCCGCATAACGCGATATCATTAATAACGCGGCCGGCGAATCGCGCGACGAAGACAGCGGCTCTAATCTCCGGACGAGATTCTGAGAGACGCTCCGGAGGGCGGATGCTGCGGCGACAGCTATATAATGTACCGTTCCCCCCCCCTCTCCCCGTTCCTCCGCCGTCGTCGTTTTTCCGCGCGTCGATTCGAATACAATCTTCGATCGCGATCGCCGCGGACAATACGCGTTCAAACGCGCGCGCGCGCGGACATCTGTCGTCGGGGCTATTTTATATCGTACGGCCGTTTCAATGGCGGCGGCCACCGTTTGGTGTGTCCGTCGGACGGGAGACGAAAACGATTGATTGCGCGATGGTTAACGCGATCTAAAAGCACCAGTGCTGGAGATCTCGCGTATAATTTATAATCTCCTTGTGTGCGAGTCTGTTTGAACGCGTTCGACATTGTGCACTTTATCCCGTCGGAATTATCGCGCTACAGAACGCGTACTTAAACGCAGTGACCGCTGCGAAGAGGCGGTGAAAAAATAAAAAAAAAAACGCTTTTTAATAAATCGTCCCTTTGTGCAGTAGTGGTGGCGGCGGCGGGGAATTGAAATAGTCAATTACTATGTGCGATCTGCCGAAGATAAAACATAGTTATTATAGACACATACGTATTTTTTTGTGCACTCAAAAGTCAAAGCAAAAGATTTGAAGCCCCAATACCCACCGTTTGAATTATATTTTGAAATTGTATGGAGGAAAACAATAATGAAACTAAGTTAGGTTAGGAGTTGACATAATTGAAAAAAAAAATCTCACTTGATGTTTTTGCAGGTAAAAGAGTCAATTAATACCGTATTTAAACATGCTAATTTCGGAAATGTTTTTTAGTTTTCCTTATAATCTAATATAAAGTGGGATTTAGACGTGTACAATTATTTCCCAAAACAATTTGAATACTTTTGAGGATAACATATAATTTTGAAATTACGTTGTTTTTTCTAAGTTTTTATGTAATACAATATTTTGAATTCTAGATAATATTATTAGCTGAAAATGTATAATTACTTCACTCACATATAAATATATATCTAATAATTTAATAATGAGGAGGTACACGAAAGAGTCCAAAATCGTAAGTCAAATTTTGTTAACTGTTAGATTCTCAACGAAGTGAAGAAGCTAGTGTTTTTAAAATGATGTTTATTTTTTTGTTTTTTAGATTCTAAACGAAGTGAAGAAGCTGATGATTTTACAATGATGTTTATTTTTTTTTTATTTATTATTTTTTCTCTTTCTGTGAACACTTTTTCGTATAGAAATACTTGTCCGAAAGTTTCGAAAGTATCTCTAAAGAACCAGAATCGCACCCGAATGGTACTTTAGAGAGGTCATTTTTCCAATTTCTCAATACTTTTTCCAAAAATGGCGAAAAACTGTAGAAAAATTGACAAAAAAACGGCAAAATACGCCATTACCGAAATTTCCGTAAAATTGAAAATTACTTTTTGACATAACTTCTAAAATAATGCAGCTAGGGACTTGAAATTTTCACCATCCACTAAAAATAGCTACAAAAATATGTCATAAATTTTTTTAAAAAGATTCGATCAATTTTGAGTTAAGTACGGCATTTTGAAAATTTCGGAAATTTTTCATTTTTTGTTAGTTTTTATCTAATAAATATTTTGATTATTAAGACTTGAAAATTTAATATGATCTCACTGACATATATGTCTAATTGACTTGAAAAAAAAATTTTGCACATTTTTCTAACATTTTTTTTTTCTCTTTTATTTTTTATATTATTAACTTCCCTCGTTCAGAATCGATTTATTGAAGAAATGATTTATCATTTCTTAAAAATTCAAGTCAAGGGGATCCCACCCGTCGTGCGAAGAACACCCATCGTGTGAACTATGTTCGGCTTTTTAAAGTTTGAATTTGTAGTGACTTGGTTTGTGCCGTTTTAGTTTAGTCCTTGTTGTTCGATAAAAACAGTAAATGCTCTTTTAGGCATTCGTATAATATGTAAAAAAAAAAATAATAAAAGTGCGCTCCTAATTGTGCGCGTACCGGCTGCAACACGTACAACGATAATGTAAACAGTATATTATTATATTATGTTAAACAATACATACGAGCACGTCTTTTTTGTCCCTCTCCGCTCTATTCACGAAACGTTCAAACGAAAATACGTAAAAAACCGCGATTATTCAACACACGTAATCTTAAACCGCCGCCGTTGTAACAGTCGCTTGTGTGTGAACACTGCACACGTCCTTCATCATCACATTTACAACTGTATCTATATAATACTGTCAGTAGTAGCTGCGGAGATGGCCACAATAATAATAATAATAATAATAAGTAGCTACAACTATAATATGACGACTCCTATTTACGACGAGCAGCTACCGGAATTGAATTTAGACAAAAAAAAAAAAAAAAAACCCGCGTGACAGTTAATGCGCTACTTGTATTATATTATTATATTAGTCGTGTTTGTGTATACATTATGATAATAATATACACGCGCATATATTATATTATTATTATTATTATTACTATATCTGTGCGCAGCGCAGAGGCATTGGATGGGCATGGACTGGTCTTGCGAGATTTCAATGCGACCCAATAGGTTATTTCGATATTATTATAACTATTATCATGTATAAACGAATAGTCGAATTGTTTTGAATTCATTTATGATAATAATAATAATAATAATAATAATTATTATTATTATTAGTTACTACTGGTGTTAACTTAGATGTCATTTTTCCAATTTCTCAATACTTTTTCCAAAAACGGGGAAAAACTGTAGGAAAATTGACGAAAAACAGCAAAATACGCAATTACCGAAATTTCCGTAAAATTGAAAACTAGTTTTTGACATAACATCTAAAATAATGCAGCTAGGGACTTGAAATTTTCACCAACCATTAAAAATAAGCTACGAAAACATTTCACAAATTCTAAAAGATTTGATCAATTTTTTAGTTAAGTAGGGCATTTTGAAAACTTTGGAAATTTCTCATTTTTTGATAGTTTTTATGTAATAAAATATTTGATTTTTGATATTAAGACTTGAAAATTTAATATGATCTCACTGACATATATTTCTAATCGACCTGAAAAAATCTCGAAAATCGTTAGTCAACTTTTTTTTTATACCCGTTTGAAGTTAAAATTTCGACGGAATTCGTTAGTTTTTCCTAAAATTACGCACTTTAACGTACATGTAAGAAAATTTGCCAAACCGATTGTTTTGAAATTTGGTATCTAGATAAAAAATTTCATTGCGATTATTTTGGTGCAATAAAATTTCCTACAGACGAGTAATTAAACATTTTACAAGGGTTTGATTGATAAAAAATTTCGCTTCAAAGGGTTGCTAATTGAGATTTTTGGATATGTATTAAAACAAGTACCAAGACAAGTGTTACACGCGTACAGAGACAAAAAAAAAAATATGCAAACATCATTAGAAGAAACACTAGCTTCTTCGCTCCACTCAGAATCCAAAACGTTTACAGATATCGAAGAAAAAAAACACAAATTATTGCAAATGTTTAGAGCCTTTGCGTTCATCTAGAGACGACACACACACACACACACACACACACATACATAATTTGGCCGTTTTTGAACGAATGTCATCAATTTATGCGTATTGCGTGTGATATAGCAATGTTGTATTACAGCAATAATACGCCTTATACGCGCCAGCTCGTATGTTTCGCGTTTGACTATATTCATAATATTATATTATTAAATACGTGTTGTGTACCAATATTATACGTAATATACAGACGCGCGGCAATCGATAATCGGATCGATTCACTAGGTTTTCTCATTAAACCGTTTAATTAATTTCGGACACGATGAAGAATATCCACCGAGCCAATACGTCTTACACGTACATTGTACTATAAAAATAATAATAATACTAGTCGTGCCGACACAAGTTCTATATTATTATATATTATGTGATTATTTTAGTATGTTATATAAATACAATGTGTACGAGAGTAAAAGATGGCCAGTGTTAATTACGTATTTTTTAATATTTATTATTGATTGGTTCGTCTGCGAAACGTGCGTTTAATATTACCAACTATCGGCGCAGTGGCAGTGGTGGCGCGACGACGACGCATATTTGTGTGTGTGTGTGTGTGTGTGTGTGTAGAGTACGTGTTCACGCACACACGAATAACACAGATAGAGGTATGTTCTTATTAAATTTATACACACACACACACACACACAAACATAGAATATTATACGTACTCGAGACGGCGGCGGCGTTTATACCGGCCACTACGAGTTCGCAGCTCTTTACAGTACCTCTACCAATATATGTATATACCTATCTTGTGTATATTATTCTACACGTCATATATTATATTTATATCATATCGTGTACACGTGCATTATTCATCGGGACAGACGTTTAAATATAATGCGTAGGCGTTTTCTTACACGGTTTCTTCTTCGTCGTCGTCGTCGTCGTCGTCGTCCGCGTATAATAATAATTAGTCAATTATTACCGACATTGTGTCTTCACACTATACTCACACACACACACACTTGCGTGCCAACACATGCACACGCGCTTTATAGTCTATACGCGAAGGCGACTACGGTCGTCGTGTAAGGTACGTATTATAATTATTATAATAATGTCGTCGTAGTCGAGTGATATTGATACGCGGCAGTGTTGTCCAATAGATATATTTAACTAGATAAAAAATGTAGTATATTTATCTTATCTAGATAGAAAAAAAAAAAAATTGTCATCTAATGTTCATCTAGATCAGTGGTTCCCAACCGGTGGTCCGCGGGATCATCTCAAGTGGTCCACGCTGCCAAAGAATTTTTTTCGTGTTAATCATTTTTTTTTTTTTTTAATAAATACTGATGAACAAACTATTGTAACCAGCGAAGTATTCGGGATAATTTAATAATAAAACACCTACAAATCCTTAAGGAAGAATTGTCTCAATATTTTTCACGATATCGTATATTAAACACTGATGCTGTTAAGAAATTAATTTGAAATCCTTATTTGGTCGAAGTAACCAATGCTCTTGATGAAATTCAAAAACAATTTTGGTGTACAAGAGTCATAGGATACTTAAATATTCGCCAAACAGCTATATGTTTTCTCATAGCTTTTTTAACCACATATTGATGTGAGCAGAGATTTTTTTCACTATTAAATATATTAGTGACGGCGTCATTCGAGGATTCACAACTCAACAAATAAGCGCATGCTAATAAGTCACATTACTTGTTAATTTATACTTCTTTTTACAGATTGAATAATTTTTAATTATTTTAACTTGTATTTTTGCACATTTGCCATATTTGAGCAAGTATAAATTAA
>JAIPRM010010491.1:0-13719 GCA_025469315.1 Stegophylla sp. TES_Ste_2020
AAATTTCGGGTAGTTTTTTCCAAAAAAAAAACATTGAAGAATTGAGAAATTCAAAAAATGACCTCTTTAAAGTACAATCTAGAGGCGAATCGGGTTTCAAAAAGTTATTGATCGAAACTTTTGGACATGTATTTCCATACGAAAAGTTATGCACAGAACAAAAATAAAATAAACATCATTGTAAAAACACTAGCTTCTTCACTTCGCTCAGAATCTAAAATAATGACATCATTGTAAATCACTAGTTTCTTCGCTCCACGCAGAATCTAAAAAATATTTGTGTGCTTTATGAATTATGGCGGTGTATAACACTGGAAAATTTTTATGAAAAGCGTAGAAAACTTGGAAAAGTCAGGGAATTTGAAAAATTAAATTCCGTAACAACCCTGATTATGCTTATGGAAAAAAAAAAGAAAAAAAAAAATCGCTGACAATATTGTTAAAACTAACATTGGCGGTACATTGGCGCGCGAAAAAATCCATTCCCCTCTGATATGGCTGGCGAAAAAGCATAATTGAATTTCGCCCAATGCGCTAATCGTTTTACGGATTTCCGTCTGTGTTAATATTTTAAATTGATTGTGTGCATTCTCGTTTTGTGCGCGCGTTTGATGTATATACAACGGCGGACGTCAGTATTGACAAAAATAATTTCTATACATTGTTTTATGAGTGAAATATAATGTATAAATGTATATATATATGTGTGTGTACTTTGTTGTTGGAAAATAGATAGAAAAAAAAAAAAATGAATCGCGTTCGTATCGAAATAAAGCGAAAACAAAAATAATTCGTCGTCGTTTGTCCGGGAAAATAAATCGTTGTTGCCTTTTTTTGAAAATTACCTATTTATTCGTCTCGTGTCTGATAATTTCGTCTATTCAAATTTATTCACGTATTTAGATAACGCGCGTAGGATAATAATTGGAGTACAGATTTTAAAGCAATAAAATTTTTTAAAAAAGCATTTAAAATAAAGCAATAAAGCTCAACAAATCTTTCAAAAAAGCTTAAAAAAAAAAAAAAAAAAAAAAAAACATTAAAATTGGGGTTTTTAATAAAAAAAATATACCGTATTAGTTACGATTAACGTATTACAATTATTTATTAGTTTATAAATTATAAATATATAAATTTGTTCTTTTTCTCCACAGTTTGTCTGTAAATTAGATTTATTCTTTTTAAGATACCTAACTCATCAAAATGTATTAAGAAATAGTTACAAAATGATTAACCTATATCATCGGAGTTACATTGGGAAATTAAATTTATTTTCAAGTTTTCAAAAAAAACTATCTCCTGAAACTGAATTAGTCTTTTAAATGCGTTTATTTAGAACAAATTTTGAAAAAAATGTAACTTATTAGCCAAAAAAAAGTGCTCAAAATATCCCAAAAAGCTTTAAAATACAAAAAAAGTAAAAAAAAAAAAATCAAAATAAAGTCTCGTGAATTTTATTCTAAATGGTATAAATCGAATTTATAGCTGACGTAGCTTCGTTTTAGAGCGATAGAGAAAAAAAAGCAAATGCCTTCAAAATCCGCACTCTAATAATAACTATTATAATATAGATGGGTACGTCGAAATTAAAATGCATTGTTGTTTTCAAAAATAATATATGCGTGGGACGCACCCACCGTTAGACTCGTTTGACTTTAGAAAACTTTCATTTAAGTCGTGTAATTATAATTGTGTGTGTGTGTGTATGTGTTATTTAACAAACGCGCAAAACAAACTCCGCACGAATACGATATACCGTTTAGTGGCTTATTTGAGGAAAGGGCGATGATGGGTGGATCGCCCTCCCCTTGGGTTTTTTCTCATTGAGATGTAATATTATACATTTATTATTATAAACATTCATCTACCGCGGACCGTTTTTTTTAAAAAGTAGAAAAAGAGATTTTGCTGTAACTATTATTTATATACTTTCATACTTGTGACCAATAAGAGTGAATAATATTGAATTTAAAATTTTATTTTGAGTGAAATTATGAAATACTCGTTAAGATTTGTTCAATTTTTCATTGACAACAATGATTTTTTCAGTAACAAGATTTAAAACAAATTATTATTCGTTATTATTTTATGAAGTACCTATTTCATCATTTATAAATGATTAATTTATAATAATTCATTTATGTACTATCAAATTTTCGTTTACTTTTATCATAGTTGAGAATTTTTACACAAAAAACAGTTACATGTTATCAATTTTATGAATATGACACGGTTATAAAGTATTTTTTCAAATAAGCTATTGAGAAGACTGAATGCAAGACGCAATCAAAAGCAGGATTATTGTCAAAAGTAATTTGGAAGGTAGAGAAAACGAGCGTTATACTACTAAACGGCTGATGCGAAAGACATTTTTTGGTCAAGATTTGAACGATTTTCAAATTTGTTTTAGGAGGTAAAAATGTATTGATGGGGCTGAGTCCGAATAATAGTATGATGTGTAAGTATATAATTTACAAATCACCCGCCCCTCCTTGGTGGAGCTTTAGGTATGCTACTGTATACCACTCGTATAATTTTTTGAATCCGGATTTGCCTCTAGATGGTACTTTAAAGATGTCATTTTTTGAATTTCTCAATTCTTCAACTTTTTTTTTTTTTTGGTAAAAACTACCCAAAATTTGACAAAAACGACTCGGAACCATAATTTTTTGATTCGAACTATATGAAAATTTAAACATAGATAGAAAATAATAAAAGAAATATTTTGGCGCAAGAAAATTTTGGAAATATGAAAAAAAAATTTTGGACATTTTTCTAACATTTTTTTTCTCATTTATTTTTTATATTATTAACTTTCTTCGTTCAGAATCGTTTTATTGAAGAAATGATTTATCGTTTCTTTAAAATTCAATACACCCGTCAAGAGAATCCCACCCGTCGTGCAAAGAACACCCCGACGAGCGAAGTATACATTTTTTTTTTTTTTTTATAAACACATTTTTGTATTTCTAAAATATTTGTCCAAAAGTCTGGATTGGCAATTTTTCGAAACCAGATTCGTCTCTAGTTGGTTAATTTAAAGAGGTGGTCATTTTTTGAATTCCTCAATTCTTCATTTTTTTTGGGGGGGAAACTACCCAAAATTTGACAAAAAAGACTCAGAAATCATCATTGTTTGATTTAAATTTTATGCAAATTTAAACATAGATAGACAATAACACGAGAAACATTTTGGCGCGAGAAAATTTCAAAAAAATGGTAAAGAAATTTCGGACAATTTCTGAACACTTTTTTTTTCTCCTGAAATATTTTTTCCTTTTCTTGATTTATTAGATAAAAGAGTAAAGTAAAGTAAAGTATAGACAAGAAGGTCGCACCACGGGTGTTCTCCGCTCTTCGGGTCAGATACTCTCGGTGGTTTGTTGAAAATTACGACTATTATTGTTCTTTATCTTTTTAACAATAGTTCTTTCGTCCAGAATTTTACAATTTAAGAAATTATACTTTATCGCTTCTTTAAAATTCTACACACCCACCAAAATTATCCGACACGAGGAGCAAAGAATACTCGCGGTGCAAAACACGTCTGGCTTGCTTGTCTATACTTTTCTTGTCTTTGATTTACTTTATTTTTTATTTTTTTGTTTTTAATAGTGTTTGCACATCACTTGAAATGACCCACAAAAAGAATACTGTCGCACACCCGTCATCATTTGCTAGTGTGTACAAAAGGGGTTGGTCACCCTTAACTGTGGAAGAGGTCACAAGTCTGAAGGGGATGGACAATCGAGATAGTACGTGATATTAGTAGCCTGAGGACCGCGAATTCGAGTAAGCGAAGGAACGAGTGTGGGGGATGGGGGAAATTAAAAAGATAGAAACGGATTCGCGTGGTTTTGACACGGCTAGGAAATGGAAAAGGATATGAGACGCATTCACTCCTGGAACGACGAGAGGAACTCGGGCGATCATTACGCAAAGAGTGCGCCGTAGAGTGGAGAAAGTTTAAGGACGAAACGGGACAAAAGCGAAAACCGCGAAAACTTTTTTTTTTTTTTTTGATTTAGGAAATTTATGGCCACCGAAACGGGACTGTTGTTAAACGGCACGAGATTTGGCCATTTACCTTTCTTTGTGCTGTGAGGGTGAAGGATTACAGTCGGAGACGTGCTTAGAGACTTACTACATTCAGCGAAACAATAGTAGTAATAACAGCGACTTTAATTTAAACTTGTCGCAAAATATCGCATTTAATATAACATTCGCTTAGAATGCTTTATAGTTGGGCATATATATATAGTGTATAGTGTATAGAGTTAAGATTTTGTAGCTTTATAAAACTATAAAGAAAGAATCGAAAATCCTAAAAAGAGTACCAAAGCTATTTTAAAAAAAAACTTTTTATTAACTCATCATTTTAAATTCTGAGTGAAGCGAATAAGATAGTGTCTTTACAAAGATGTTAATATATTTTTATTTTATTTTTTTATATGTACACGTTTTCGTATAAAAAAACATTGTTCAAAAGTTGCGATCAGTAACTTTTTGAAACAGGATTTGCCTCTAGATGATACTTTAGAAAGGTCACTTTTTGAAATTTTCTTTTATTTTCTCAAACTTTGAGAAAAACTACATAAAATTTGACCAAAGAAGACTCAAAAACTATTTATTTTTTTAACTAAATCTTAAGAAAATTCAAACATTTATTATAATATAAGAAACATTTTGGTGCAAGAAAATTTTATAAATGTGAAAAAAAATGTTGTGGATATTTTTTAACATTTTTTTTCTCATCAACATTTTTTTAATTTTTAGTAAAATTGTCTTTTTTTCTCTTTTCATTATTTTTGGATAAAAAAATAAATAAAGTTAAGTGAAGTGAAGTAAAGTAAAGTAACGCAAAGATAATTTAAGTATAGACAAGAAAGCTGGTCGTATTTCGCACCATAGGTATTCTTAGTTCCTCGGGTCTAACTCTCGTTGGGTGTGTTGAAAATTACGACTTTTATTGTTCGTCATATTATTTACCTACTTTGTTCAGAATCAAGAAATGATTTATCGTTTTTTTTTTTTTTTTTAAATTCAACGGATCCAATTTATGTATCTGACCTGAGAAGCGAAGAATACCCATGGTCCGAATTATATCCGGTTTTTTATTTTTTAACATATGTCTAATATATTTCACATTATAATTTATAACTGACTTTGGTTCGTTTGATATACTAAATTGTAATTAAATACTACATACAAATATAATATGAATAAAAATAAAATTTATCCAAAAAAATAAATATATAGCCAGTAGACAGTTTATGACGTTCAGGCGAAATTAGGGGGATTTAGCTCTGGTGAAACTACTAGAAACTCCCGTAGATTTTTTTAAAATTCTATTAGATTTATGCCCTGAGAGAACTAAATCTAATAAATTAATACTAATTTTAAATTCTGAGCCAAGTGAAGAAGTTTATGAATTTACAATAATGTTTATTTTTTATTTCTGTTCTGTAAACACTTTTTCGTATAGAAATATTGATCCTAAAGCCTCGCGAAAAGTCACTTTTTGATTCAAGCATCGGCTAGATGGTTCTTCATACTTACCATTTTTCCAAATTTGCATTATTTCAAAAGGTGTTAACACTCGACCCCATTGTTGGTAACCATGACAACTACGATTTCCATGGTTACTATTATTATCGTTAGTACCACGGTTTTATGGTTACCCCTCCAATCCTCCGTATTAACCATGACAACCGTGGTTACCACGATAACCGTGGTAACCATGGCATCCGTGTTGTATTCATGATAAGCATAGCAACCAGGGTAATGTAGTAATGATCGTTACGTGGTTACTGCATAATCATTGAACGTTAGCTCAGAATCGTTTTATTGAAAAATGATTTATCATTTTTTTTTTAAATTTAATACACCCACCAGGGGCATTTCACCCGAAAAGCGAAGTATATTCATGGTCCAAAGTCTGCCCGGCCTTTTTTATCATATTTCACTTAAAATTCTTTTTTTTTCACCATAATAATATTATGTATTACTTATTTACTACCATTGAACGATTTTGTTCTTTTAATAGTGAAAATAATTAATTTAGAATGATAGACCATTCACTTCGTACGTTTTTCTTGAACACATTTTGAAAAAATATTACCGAAAACAAAATATAAAAAGCACTAGAAATCCCCAAAAAGTATTAAAATGAAAATGTAGCCTTTTAAAGTGAAAAAAAAAAATAACTTCGTTTTAGATCAAAAAAAAAAAAATCAAAAAGAAAAGCAAACGCCCATAAAATCCGAACTCTTATCAAAATATAATATGACATTGTGTTTCTTTTCGATCTGAGCTTTTTTTTTTTTTTTTAAAAACACATTAATATCCTTGTCAGAATGTAAACTATTCGTTCTAATTCAGTTCTAACCAACTCTATCGATGACAGTGCCGAAGACTTTCAATGTTCTTTGGTCTGAGCTCTACTGTTCACAAAGTCTTTGTGTTTTTGTTTTGTTTTTAAATACATTTTAGATTGTCCCGGGATGAAAGTCGAGTCGGGGTTTTGTGTTTTGTTTTCTCGTCCAGTGCGCACTCGGCGCACTTCGTGAGATTTAATTAATTTCAAAAGCCAAAATGATTTCTCTACCGAAAGATTTGAAACGGGACAGCAGAGAGAAATATCGCGAACGCGATTCCGCGCGTTATCTGTGATTATTATTATTGTGGAATACGTTTTAATTATATTGTCATCACTAGGGCTCGGAATTTATTGCACTAAAAATCTTCATAAATCGATTGCGTTGTTGCGATAAAAAATACTCAAAATTGCTCTTAAAAATTATACTCAATATTACTGTTAAACTGTTTTTTTTTCTTTTTGTCTTATTTTTCAGAAATCTGTAAATAATTTTGTCAGATTTATTATTGTTATTATTTTTTATCTATTAAGAATTTCTCTACCTTAGAAATAATTGTACTGACGATAAAAGATTTTCAGGTTTTTTTTTTTGTATTATTATAAATTATTAAATAATTTATATATAAACTTTTATAAAATATTTATTTTTTCCATAAATTCCAGCGAAATATAATTAGCTGGGGGCGTCACCACTACAAAACCCGAAAAAATCTTAATTATGTAAATAACACTGAAAATTTCATTATAAATAAAAAAAAAAAAAAATAAACAAAATTCAAAAAATGCCAAAAATCGGAAAAAGTTACACAAAAAATATTTAAATTTTAATTCGTACTCGTATGAAACAAATTTCAAACTTATTTAGCAACAAATATAAGCAATAGGAAAAAAGTTGCAAATACAATTACATCCGAGCCCTAACCAAAACCAGATTTGCCTCTAGATGGTACTTTAAAGAGATCATTTTTTGAATTTCTCAATTCTTCAATTTTTTTTTTTTTGGAAAAAACTACTTAAAATTTGACAAAAACAACTCGGAAACCATAATGTTTTGATCCGAACTTAACTTAAACGTAGATAGAAAATAATATGAGAAAGATTTTGGCGCAAGAAAATTTTGGAAATGTGAAAAAAAAAGTTTGGTCATTTTTCTAACATTTTTTTTCCTCATTTGTTCTTTATATTATTAACTTCTTTCGTTCAGCATCGTTTTATTGAAGAAATGATTCATCGTTTCTTTAAAATTCAATACACACCCGTCAAGAGAATCCCACCCGACGTGCGAAGAACACTCATCGTGCGAAGTATGTTCGGTTTTTTTTTTTATTTAACCTATTTAACTTTATTTTCTATCGGTTTTGTGGCGAGTTTAAAAAGAGAATTTATCAACTATGAAGTTCTGTTTACACTTCAGCCATTCGACTTTCGGAGGGCCTGACGGAATGACAGTGACCGAAGTTATAAACTTGTGAGGGACGTACAACGACCCTATGTGTACCACGTCAAGTCGAGTTTCAAAAGTCGAGTTTTCATAACGCTGTGAGTTTTGATAAAATCAGGTGTTTTAAAACGATATTTCACCAAAGTGTGAGTTTTGATAAAATTAGGTGTTTTAAAACGATATTTCACCAAAGTGATTTCTCATAAATGTCACTTGTTATGAAAAAAAATATATTTCTATCTAAAATAAATGTATGCATCGGCGGTGTACATTGTGAAAGTTATGGTCGGGTCAAAAAAAATAGCGACGAGAGGCGGAAGTCAACGTAGAACGCCTAATTATTACAGTGTCTGCTATTTCAAAAAAAAAAAAAAAATAAATAAATAAATAAATAAACATCCGAATATCATTTTAGAACTAGATCATCAAAAACGTTTTACATACCATTTCAAAAAAACAAATTATGCTTTAGCATAATCATCCATTAATAGAACTATGAAACTAGCTAATGATCTGCAAATTGATTTGTTTAATTTTTTAATATTTTTATTACTAGAATATAATATTTATAATAATTGTTTTTACTTTTAATGTTGTTAATTACTATTGTTAATTGTTATTATTATTATTATTATCTTTACCATTGATCACTAAGTACAACAAACTTGTATACATTTTGTAATTATTAGGTTAATACCCGTTTGAATTGAAATAAATAAATAAATACAAAATATAGTACATAAAAGATCCGAATTCATGATTGAAATTTACATAATGAAAATTAGTTTTTAGAATTTAATTTCATTCTTAGATTTCTAACAATTGATATTTTATTTTATAATAGTAAACGGATTAAACCCTTTTGAAATCATTACAGAATACATAAATACAATACATTTATTATAATAGAAAATTAACAATTAACTTAACAACTGTGACAAAAATGGCAAAGTAAGACAAATTAGCAAACAAATATTTACAAAAAGAAAGAAAGAAAATAAAATTAAAGATCGATAGAGGGATCCTCATTGGCCAATAACATTAATTATTTAATAATATTAATTAATTGATATTATAATTCAATATCATTGTCTTAATATTCTAATTATTATTGACAATGGAACCGATTTCGCGTTGACTGTTTTTAATGTTGAAGTAAACCGAAGTATACAAGGCAAAAAAATAAGCGTGGTACTCCATAATAATATGATATTTCTTATTAGTGTGTCAAATAAAAACATGGCTTTTTATTTTTACATTACCTTTGGTGATAATAGATTTAATTAATAATTTCTACGCACAATTATCATACAATTTGATATATGATACGTGATTTTCACCATTTTGGCACCACTTATATATATATATATATATATATATATATATATATATATATAAGGGTGGTTCTTAAAAATGAACTTTGAAAATGTATTAATTATACAACGTAAATTGGTTCGAATACTTATAAAAACGATGTGTAAAAAGTTTTAGGAAGATTGGACAATATTAACCCGTGCCACAAAAGGGTTAAAGTTGCATATACCTATTTTTTCAAAAAAGAACTTAGTATTCTATGTTTTTCAAACATAGCCCAAGTAATAATAATTGTATCGAAAAAGTATAAGAACATAATTTGTTATTGTAAAAAAATATGCAATATTTAAAAAAAAATTAAAATTTTATTAATGTTTATATTCAAAAATTCATTTTTTTTTTTTTTTTTTTGAAACTACTTACCTACCTAAAATCGTATTTTTCCTGGAGTCTGGGTATTAACTGCGATAGTCACACACATCTTGGAACAAATATTGTTTTTGAGTTTTATCATGGGAAATTTTTGAATTATGTTCCTCTATAAGTTTAAATCCTCTTTCGGCTATATTATTCGCTACATTTATGTTGGTGACAATGGCAGTAGATTTTTGAAAATTTTCATCACTGTCCCATTTTGAAGGATCAAGCGTTAGAAAGTTAGTGTTTATTTTAAAACGTTTGAAGAATTGCTTATTTGCACAGATAAAATCTTCAAGGCCTTTATTTAATATACCAATAGAGTGTTTTTGGTTCAAAACATATCGGTTTATATTATCTTCTTCTGTATAGATCTTAAGAGCTAATATCATTTTTCTTTTCGTATCTCTCTGTACGTCTGGATTGAAAAATGATAACGCAGCTGCCTCTGGTGATAAATACTACAAATGTCCACACATGTTTTTAATCGTGATTTCAGATAAACTTTTAACAATAGACTGATATCTTATTAAATCCTTTAAAAAAGTTAGATCTTGGTGTATATATATATATATATATAAATATGTATTTTTTCAAGTCATTTATAACACTAACAGCACTGTAAAAAGAAAAAAAAAGCATGTGTTTAATTGATATACTGGTTATAGGAATATCACATGGATCATCATCATCATCACGTGATTTTTTTCCACCCTTAATTATCTCTCTGCAATTTTCTAAACAACAACATTAGTGTGATAATTTTATTTTATTTCAGCACAAAAAAAAAAAAAAAGCAAAGGAAAAAAAAAAATAAAGAAAAGCCATAAAAACAAACGTAATTACATTGTGTTGTGGAGGTATGCGTTAACGAGGGTGTAGAGGCTGTCTGGAAGTTTTATGCAATAACTAATTACACAGTGTGTATAATCGCTGCGGGGGCGCGGATTGGCGTATCGGGGAAAAGAGGAATTTTGCCGATGGGCGGCCGGCCTGTGTGTGCGCGCGAACTGCGTTCCACTGTTTATCGTGAACACAACAAAAACAATTACTTTAATAATTCTTCGAACGATTTACACGGTCAAACGTCGTTACTAATTCGATTTTTATTTATATCAACAAATTTTGATTCTGAGCGACGCGAAGAAGCTAAGTTGTGTTACGATAATGTTCATTTTTTTTTTTGTCAATTTCTATTTTATTTGTACACGTTGTTGCGTAAGAAATACCTGTCCAAAAGTTTCGAACGGCAACTTTTTGAAACCGAATTTGCCTGTAGACAGTACTTAAAAACGGGTCTTTTTTTTAAAAATCTCAATCTTTTTTATTAAAATTCGAGAAAAACAAATTAAAATTCGATAAAAAGGACTCGAAAACTGTGTGTGTGTTTTTTTTTTTTTTTTTGATCTCTCAACTTAATGGAAATTTAAACATGGATAAGAAACATTTCATCAAGAGAAAATTTTGAAAATGTGAATATAAATTTTGGAAATTATTTTCTGACACATATTATTTTTTTTTTGTTTTATTAACTTTCTTTTTTATTTTTAGTAAAATTGTCTTTTTTTCCTTTTTTTCAAGAAAATAGAAAATAGAAAAGAGAAAATAGAAAAGTAAAGTGAAGTGAAGTAAAGTAAAGTAAAGGAAAGGTAAGTTATGTAAAGTATAGATAAGAAAGCCGGACATATTTCTCACCATGAGTATTCTTCGCTCCTCGGTTGATCAACATCCTGTGTTATTGTTCTTTATATTATTAAAATACATTTCGCTCAGATACGTATTACCGAAGAAATTATTTATTGATTCAAATTCAACACGTCAACTAAGAGTATCCGACTCGAGGAACAAAGAATACCCATGGTTCGATGCCCGATGTCCGCTTTTCTTATCCATACTTTTTAGATTCTGAACGATGTGAAGAAGCTAGTGTTTTTACAATGATGTTTATTATTTTTTCTTTTTTTTTTCCTGTGTACAACTTTTCGTATGGAAATACTTGTTCAAAAGTTTCGATCAGTAACTTTTTGAAACCGAATTCGCCTCTAGATGGTATTTTAAAGAGGTCATTTTTTGAATTTCTTAATTCTTCAATTTTTTTTTTTTTTGGAAAAAAACACCCAAAATTTGATAAAAACGACTCGGAAACCATCATTTTTTGATCCGGACTATATGAACATTTAAACATAGATAGAAAATAATAAAAGAAAGATTTTGGCGCAAGAAAATTTTGGAAATGTGAAAAAAAAAATTTTGGACATTTTTCTAAGATTTTTTTTTCTCATTTAATTTTCATGTTATTAACTTCACTCGTTCAGAATCATTTTATTGAAGAAATTATTTATCGTTTCTTTAAAATTCAATACACACCCGTCAAGACAATCCTACCCCTCGTACGAAGAACTCACCGACGAGCGATTTTTAATTTTCATTTTATTTGTACACGTTTTTGCGTAGAAATACCTGTCCAAAAGTTTCGAAAGGCAACTTTTTAAAATTTGCGCCTCTAGAAAGTACTTAAAAACAGGCCATTTTTCAAAAATCTCAATTGTTTTTTTAAAATTCGAGAAAAACAAATCAAAATTCGATAAAATAAACTCGGAAACTATGTTTTTTTTTTTTTTTTTTTTTTAATCTCAACTTAATGAAAATTTAAACATAGATAGTCAATGAAATATGAGAAACATTTCAGCAAGAGAAAATTTTTAACATGTGAATATAAATTTTAGAAATTACTTTCCGACACATTTTTTTTTTTGTTTTATTAACTTTTTTTTATATTTGTAGTAAAATTGTGTTTTTTTTTCTTTTCTCCAATTATTGTATAGAAAATAATAAAGTAAAATAAAGGAAAGTATAGACAAAAAAGCCGGAAATATTTCTCACCATGGGTGTTCTTCGCTCCTCGGTTGATGATCCTGTGTTGGTTATGACGAATATTACTGTTTTTTTTTGTATTATTAATATTCGCTATTACCGAAGAAATGATTTATTGATTCTTCAAAATCCAACACGCCAACTAAGAGTATCCGACCCGAGGAGCAAAGAATACCCCGTGCTTCGATGTCCGATGTCCTCTTTTCTTGTCCATTCCTTTTTTTTTTTTTTTCTAATTAAAGCCTTAAAATCGAAATAATTCCAACTTCAAACACTAGGATAAAATTTTTGGTCGAGTAAATTCGTACGAAACGTCGAGAACGGCGGGGAAAAAATGGAATTTTAAAATTTCGTAGGGTTTTGATTGAAAAATAAATGGTTATTTGTAACGGAGTTATATTTTTTTCTGAGTAAAAAAAAAAAAAAAAAAAGAGCGTTGATACGCAGTAAGCCATCGGATTCACGTTTTCCGGGCCGACAAAAAAAAAAAAAAAATCGCCAATCAAACCCCCCGCGATAATTATTTCACATAAAAAAAATTAAAAAAAAAAAAAACGGTTAATTGAAATATTTCAATAAATCAACCGCGCGATTCGATACCACCCCTACTTACTTCCGTCGAAACGCAGAACAGTACGTGTTTTTTTATATTATATATAAATATTATACATATTATTTTATTATCAATAGGGCAGAAGACTTGTAGCTCTGAAAAAACGTTAAATTTGCAAGAACTTATGCACTTAAAAAATATGCATTAACATTTTTTTTTTTTTTTTTTTGCAATTTCATTTAAAATTATTAATAAAATAAATAGATTTTAAAAATGAGTGAAAACAATTATTTAATTTAAATATAATAATAAACCATTGTCATGTAATATTATGATTATGTATCTATTAATAAAATTAATTACTGCAAATTTATTATTATTATTATTGCTTTATTCGCAATCCTCGAGCGTTTTTAGGAAATAAATTTGTGTGTAAAAAACCGGACATACTTCGCACGACGGGTGGTGTTCTCTTGACGGGCGTATTAAATTTTAAAGAAACGATAAATCATTTCTTCAGTAAAACGATTCTGAACGAAGTAAGTTAATAATATAAGAAAAAAAAAATGTCCAAAATTTTTTTTCACATTTTCAAAATTTTCTTGCTCCAAAATCTTTTTTATAGGATTTTCTATCTATCTGTTAAAATTTTCATAAAATTCGGATCAAAAATGATGGTTTCTGAGTCGTTTTTGTCAAATTTTGGGTAGTTTTTTCCAAAAAAAAAAAATTGAAGAATTG
>JAIPRM010010492.1:0-13719 GCA_025469315.1 Stegophylla sp. TES_Ste_2020
TGAAACCGGATTTGTCTCTAGATTGTACTTTAGACAGGTCATTTTTTGAATTTTTCACTTCTTCAATTTTTTTTTTGGAAAAAACTACCTAAAATTTGACAAAAACGACTCGGACACAATTATTTTTTGATCCGAACTATATGAAAATTTAAACATAGTTAGAAAATCATATAAAAAAGATTTTGTGTTGTACATTTTTCTAACATTTCTTTTTTATATTATTAACTTCCTTCGTTCACAATCGTTTTATTGAAGAAATGATTTATCGTTTCTTTAAAAATTCAATACACCCGTCAAGAGAATCCCACCCGTCGTGCGAAGTATGTCTGGCTTTTTTATAAATACTTTTAATGAAGTAACATTATTCTGATAACAATAATTTAATAAGTTTAAACAAAATAAATGTTTTATTTCACAATATTTCGCGCCCGAATTTTGTCTGTGCCCTTGGCGATCGCCCATGTCGCCAACCTCTAGCTACGACACTGTATGTTTTGCATATTTTGCTTATTTAGCTATGTGTTCGACATAAGTGCATTTTTTTTTGGTTATTTTTGAATGCATTTAATGCATATTTCACATATTTTTCCTCGTTTAAAATTGTATTTTTATAATAAACGGAGGAAAAACAATTATTAAAAAGAAAAAAGATTTAAAAAAAAAAAAAGATTCATTTCCTAAATAAAAGAGGTGGAATTAATACACACACAGTAGTACAGTACTAAGTTTTTATTTTTTTACAATACCATAAAATATATAAAAAAAATTAAGAGTATATTCAAGAATTTTTAAATATTTTTAGAGCGTATTTGGCACATTTTTAGAGCATAACATACGTATTTTGGTTCATTTTTTGAAAATTCATGCATTCTAATTTTTAAACTATTTCGTTTTACTTGCAAGACTCCCCCCATTTTTGAGTGGGGATTAATAAAATCACTTCAATACATTTTTCGTTCGACGAACACCAATAGTATTATTTTCCTTTTATTCTAAATATTATTTTTCAAACGAAACGAAAAACGTACTCGGTAATACACATCCAGGTTAGGTGTTCCATACTAACACGTGCAAAAATTGAATTTATAAAATAGACAAGTAGCTAATAAATAATATCTCGACTTATATTGTTATCATTGCGTATTTTATTTAAAATCACGTACAAAAAATTTCATTGGATTGAGATTGAATTTATTCCAAGAATGATGTATGAATATGAAAATAACATAACCCAGGGATTCGTTGGTTTTTTTTTTCAAACATTTTTAATGTTAAAATTATACAAAATTGTTAGCATATTATATTTCATTGTTTTTTTTTAGCTGTTTTACGGCAATACGATCTGTTATGAATCCAACACAATAAATTACCGCGTGATGGAGTCTCCTGCGCACGGTTATTTTATTATCACCAGTGAATCATAATTTCAAAGCGATTTGAAAATTTCGAGGAGGATAAAGGATTGAATTCTGTAGACATTTTTTGAAAATCTTCGGGTAGCGCGTTGTAAAAAAACTCTTTAAAAAGCGTTTGAGTATTTTATTTTAAAATATACGTTTAATGTATCAACCGAGTAATTATTTCTTTTTATCATTATTCAAATCCAATTTATGAGTATATATAATATACATATTACATATATATTATATTATTCATAATACTCATGTATGATAAATATAAATTAATAAATCATAAATTAACTATAAGTTAATCATATTAATTTTAAAAATCAATAAAACTATTTGAAGTGTTTTTCACAGAAATTACAATATTACATTCGTAATTATTATTTTTTTTTAAAAATTAGTAAGGGTACGCTAAAAATATTTAAAAAATAAAAGGGGTACTCCGTCCCCCCATGTCCTCCCCCGATTCAAACATTGGTTAAAAGGTAAAAATGAATGTAATAACTGCTTGACTGGAGCAGAGAAGCGTTAAATATGTTAACTATTTTTTTGTGTCAAACAAAATTTTCCACACGTTGTCAGTGAGTAGCGTCCCAAAAAAGAGGTACGGTAATAGGTATATTAGTTGCAGTTCGTGTGTTATTATAGTTTATACCGGCATAATGTGGTAAAATATAATATATATGTTTTAGGTTATTTAAGAGATTTTTGATAGTTACCGATTATCAAACCGAAATGTCTCCATGTTACATGACAAGTCGATTATAAGTACAGCATTTTTTAACTTAAATTTTTTCCGCTTTCTTTATTTAGACAATGTTAAAAACCGGACATATTTCCTACCATGGATATTCTTCGATCCGAATATTCTTCGTAGGTGGGTTAAAAACGATAACTATTATTGTTCTTTATATTATTAACTTCCTTTGTTTAGAATCGTCTTATTGAATTGATAGTGATTTATATCGTTTCTTTAAAATTCTATACACCCACCAGAGTAAGCTTACTCAAGGAGCGAAAAATACCATGTGGTGTGAAGTATGTCCGGTTTTCTTTAACCTATTCTTGACTTTAATTTTTTTAAAACGTTTCGTTTTGAAAAAAAAAAAAAATGTCGTCCACCCAGTAGAAATATTGCGTTCTGCGGGACTGAGCCCGTTTTCTCGCGTGTCAATAAACCGTCGCCGGCATAAAACGGAAGACGAGATGACTCGCGCGGTTCGGGCTGGGTCCTCGGGGGGGGGGGGGAACGAGGCGGCAGTTCGCGTGTGGGCGAGAATGATAAAAAAAAAAAAAAAAAAAAAAAACAAACATAAATTTTCACTGACCTGCATAAATGACCGACGTGGCCGCGATCGCCGCGATGACGACGAGCACGCGAAACATAACAACGCGAGAGATTTGGAATCGGTTCGAGCGACAAAAACGCACTGACACACGCGCGGCGACGCTGTTGCGGCGGCTGCGGCGGCGGCGTTGCTGAGGCTGCGGCGGCGGCGGCTGTGACTTGGTAGGTAGGTTTATAGTACCTACACAATATTATACACCGCGATTGTATATTATTATAATACATTATAAATACTACCTATACACATTATTATTATTATTATTATTATTATTATGTGTACTGTACGCCATACCATAACATTATATCAAAAGTTGCATAACGCGCGCGCGCGCGCGCGCGAGATGTTCCCCGAACAACATTCTTCTTCCATCCAGCCTCCACCACCGCCGAATAACAGTCACTTAGGTGTGTAATTCACGTGCTGCGGTAGCACGCGTATGAGAAATACCGTAAAACGACGATATTAATAATTGGCGTCCAATCATTTTCCATCATTCAGAGGTGAGGCAAATGAGGAGTGGCTAGTGTTTTAACGATTTTTAGATTCTGAACGAAGATGTGACGAAGCTAGTGTTTTTACAATGACGTTTATTTATTATTATTTGTTTTTCTGTGTACAACTTTTCGTATGGAAATACTTGTCCAAAAGTTTCGATCAGCAACTTTTTGAAACCGGATTTGCCTCTAGATTGTACTTCAGAGACGTCATTTTTTGAATTTCTCAATTCTTCAATTTTTTTTTTTTTTACCCAAAATTTGACAAAAACGACTTGGAAACCATCATTTTTTGATCCGAATTATATGAAAATTTAAACATAGATAGAAAATAATATGAGAAAGATTTTGGCGCAAGAAAATTTTTGAAATACATTTTCTTTGCAATAATAATAATAATATATTTTATAATATTTTTATAATTGTCTTGAATAAACTTAAACTCCGCTCAGAATCGTTTTATTGGAGAAATGATTTACAGTTTCTTCAAAGTTCAAAACACGCACATATACACACACACACACACACAATCCCACCCGAGGATAGAAGAATGAATACTCACCCATGATGTGAAGAATGTCACATGGCTTATTTTGTTAATTCGACTGGTGAATTGGGGCTTTGGATGGACAATTGGACAAAACTGCGTACGAATAATTTTTTACTACATTGAATTTTCGCCATATTTTCTGAACATAAGATATACAGGAGGTACACCTTAGTCGGTAAGGTTAAAAATAATAAAAAAAAAAAGTTATGTAGTATAACATAACACGTAAACTGCGCTGGTTTCAGTTTTACTTTTATACCTCGTTGCACATAAATTCCACCGATAAAAATCACCAAAAGTATAAAATTACCTAGCCGGTTAGATAATATAATATTACTGTCAGTGAATTATGTGTCGTGTATATTTAGTCGTATCGTCTTCGTGTCGCCTGTGTGCGTATATCATTTTTTAATCGGTTGTATTTTCAAATTAAAATATACATACAGCCGTAGTATTATGCAAGTAATATTTTAAGTAAACGCGTTAAACGACTACTAATTATTTTTATCAAATTTTTTAAATTCCAATGTAAAGAATGTAACGCAATAGGAAGTGTTTTGAAAAAATAAAATACAACACTAAACTATGAAATAATTATTAATAATGTTATGTATTTAAACGAGCATTCTTGACAAGTATATATTATTATTGACAAAACAAAAAAAGCCGGACATACTTCGCACGATGGGTGTACTTCGCACGACGGGTGGTATTCTCTTGACGGGCGTATTAAATTTTAAAGAAACGATAAATCATTTCTTCAATATTTTATAAGCAGTGTGCAGTCGGTCGTTGTGGTGGTGGTGGGAAGAGGATGGAGACCACTACGACAACACCTCGTATTAGATTTATATTATTATTATTATTATAAATATTATGCCATGTCGATGGCGGTTTTTTTTTTTTTTTACTCTCGTCCGGTTTTACGAAGAGATTATATTATGTTTATTCAAATTTATTTTTCGCCGCTTCCCTTTCATTCCGATCGCGCGGGTATCGTCGGTCCACCGACGATACCCGTCGTCGTCGTCGTCGTAGTCAAGGCAAGGTCGACGACAACGTATTGGCAGACGAGCATAACGCATCGCTGCTGCAGGGGCGACAGGTGTACTACAGTATGTCTCATAAGTCATAAGTCCCTATCGCTTCTCCGAGTACTTTCAATTATTAATAAAAGTGTATTCTCCGCACGTCGGGTGGGATTCTTTTGACGGGTGTATTGAATTTTAAAGAAACGATAAATCATTTCTTTTCAATAAAACGATTCTGAACCTAGAAAATCAATAGTATAAAAAATAAGCTATTAATAATAATAGTCTTTTCCAAAAAAAAAAAAAAAATTAAAGAATTGAGAAATTCAAAAAATAACCTCTCCAAAGTACTATTTAGAGGCAAATCCGATTTCAAAAAGTTGCTGATCGAAACTTTTGGACAATTATTTCCATACGAAAAGTTGTACACAGAAAAAAAATAACACTAGCTTCTTCACTTCGTTCAGAATCTAAAATTAAATAAATGTGGTTTTTTTCAACGCACGTCAGAACATTCCAATTAATAAATGGTATAAAATGTTGTATAAAAGTCCAAAAAATCCTCCAAGAAAGTCGATTTTACGCGATTTAGTTTTTAAACTTTCAAATTCAAAACTTTGTTCGATATTGTAATTTTTAAAACAATTTAAAAATGAAATATTACTAAAACGGAGTGAAACACGTGTCACGTGTCCGTATTCGTTTAGATCGATTTCGATTTTAATGCGTAAAAATGTGGAGTTTATCGCGAGTACTGGGTTTTTAAAAGTCGGACTTTTCTCGAATAGTTTTACTCTCAAGTAGAGATATATTTTCACGGATTGATTTAAACAAATCAGCATCACGGTCGAAAATAATTCTCATATAAGTGATGATTCGCGCGTTTGTTAATATTGTACAAAAAAAAAATAACAAAACAACTCTGCCGGGGCTCTACAACTTCATATTAAATTTTAAAAGTTTTTTTTGAAAATTCAAGAGAAAAATCATTCTGTTGAAATTGTCAAAAACTCAAATAAATAATTTTTGATGTCGCAAAAATTTTTTTTTTGAACATTTGCCACACGGAGAACCATTATAATAAAGTAGGGTGAAACGGAACTTACGGAACACCCTGTACCCGTAATCCAGTACATTATGCACACTCGTTTAGCCGCTTGTAGTCGTATAATTTTGAAACGAATATTAATTTTTTTCTTTAATAAAATGAGTGGATGGATTAATTCACACACACACAAACACACACACACACACACACACACACACACACACACACACACACACACACACACACCACCGCTTCTTCTTCTTTTCTTCTTCTAACCTGTTGCCGCTGCTGCCACATTTCGGAAGTTTCGACACGAGGTCATCCAGCGCCACACCGCCGTTCATTGTCGGCGCTGATCTTTAGAGTGCACGAGTGTGTGTGTGTGTGTGTGTGTGTGTGTGTGTGTGTGTGTGTGTGTGTGTGTGTGTGTGTGAGAGAGAGAGAGAGACAGACACATGTGGTTACATGATTAACCTATAGCGGTTTATACACATTTGTTGGGAATCGATTAACTTATTAATTCGATAGACCTATTTTGTGTACAGTGTACACTGTACACATCATATTACTATCATTATTAAATAAACACGTATTATGTTAATATCTTTGTGTTTACATAATAAGTAACGTGTATTTGATTCTGGGTATACTTTTCAGATGTTATAATGTCGTCATTTGCGGGACAAAAAAAAAAAAAAAAATTACCTACTGAATATAGGAATAAATGAAATATTTCAAAATAGATGATAATTTTTTGAGAATAAAATTCACAATTTATTTTTTTAAAAAAAAAACGGCGAAAAATTTTTCAATAAAAATGATAAAATATACAGTAAACAACAAGGTTTTCATGACATCGATTTTAGTATAACTAAGCAATGACTTTATACGATTAATAGGAAAAGAAACTTGAATTTTTCTTAATAATTTTATTAGAGAAAAATAACCGATAATTTACAAAAACTACTACAAAAAATAACTTGTAATATGAAATAATGACGTAAAAATTTCAAAAAAAATAACATGTAATTTAATTTAAAAAAAAATTAAATTACATGCCTAATAATATCGTGCTTTGTTTTTATAAGTATATACTAGCAAAATACTGTAAGATTTGTAGGTTTTTTTTTTTTAATACTGTTACATTTTTATCTACCTACTTAATTGATTTGAAAATTAAATTACACGGTAACTTAAATATGACTGTTACGTTTGAAGTTTTAAATTTATATTAAATACATTATATATAATTGTATTAAATATACAAAAATAATTTTAACTACTTTATAAAAACAGAATGGAAATTCAATAATGTCTTAAAATTTTACATGTAACCTTAAGTTGTCTAAAACTTTATACAAACACTGAGATAGGTACCTAATATACAGTTTTTAATACAAAAGTGTAGATCAGATTCATTTAACTATCTAAAAAGCTATTAATTTGAAAAATCAAAAACATTTTCAAAATTTTCAACCTTTTGAGAATTTTCACCAAAAAAAATTTTCATGAAAATTTGTAACATCACTAGACACGGCATGTTCTGTTGTTACAAATATTTTGGAATCACCAAAAGAAAAGATAATAATAATAATATAAAAAAAAAAACTTTTACGGAAAAGATGGGAAAATACGGTATTTATACTTATAATTTCATAAGCATTATTGAGATTGAGCTTAAGCATTCGTTTGCGTCACATGCATTTGCATGTACACTTGCAGTATTGCTTAACACTTAAAATGACGTAGCAAAATCAACTATTTAGTTACGTACATTGTTTTGATAGTTATTCTTCATCAAAATATCATTTTGATCACTAAACCAAACATAAAGTTATTATCCAAACATTATCTCAAAATAATAATTGGTTATTGGTATTTCAGTTCATTTTTGATACACAGATTATTTAAGCATTATAATTATTAAACATGATGCAACTTTATTATGTACGTGAAAATATTCAGTATAGGTAATTAAACGTGTATTAGAAAAACTTCCAAGACCAAGATATTTTTAAAAATTTTAAAAATATAAATTTTTATCTAAAACTGTAATCTAGTATTTTGAAAATGTTATTGAACCTGTAAATTCGGTTAAAATCAAAGTTTTTAACACCATTTTTTTTTTTTTTTTTGTAATCACGACTAAATAATTAAAATCTATTTCGTGCAAATTAAGTTAACCGCATATTTAATTGATTTTACACAAATTATTTCGTACGATTTGACAAACATATGAAACATTACAGAGTTTCGAACAATCACACGTGTTCGAATTACGTTGCTGCAGAAAAAAAATTCTGATTAAAAAATAGGTGTCGATGAAACTTTTGTACGAGTTTTATATCCAGGAAAAAAATCTACTGACAGAAAGAAAAACATCATTGTAAAACCTTACACGCACGTCGGATGGGATTCTCTTAACGGGGTGTATTGAATTTTAAAGAAACGATAAATTATTTCTTCAATAAAACGATTCTGAACAAAAAAAGTTAATAATATAAAAAATAAATGAAAAAAAAAAAATGTTAGAAAAATGTCCAAAATTTTTTTTTCACTATTTCAAAATTTTCTTGCACCAAAATCTTTCTTATATTATTTTCTATCTATGTTTAAATTTTTTTATAATTAGGATCAAAAAATGATAGTTTCCCAGTCGTTTTTGTCAAATTTTGGGTAGTTTATTCCAAAAAAAAAAAAAGAAAATGAAGAATTGAGAAATTGACCTCTCTAAAGTATCATTTAGAGGCGAATCCTGTTTCAAAAAGTTACTGATCGAAACTTTTGGACAAGTATTTCCATACGAGAAGTTGTGTACAGAAAAAAAAAAATAAACATCATTGTTAAAACACTAGCTTCTTCACTTCGTTCAGAATCTAAAATGCAGATCTCCCGACGATCGAGTTAATGCGCTCGGTTACATTATTTGCACCAATACTCTTCGTACACCGTGTGCGACAATAAGACTTGCTTAAAAGTTAGGAGTTAACAATTAAAATTAAAATAAAAAAAAATCCCAATACGTTCGCCTCGTGTGATTGTTACTTTTATTTGTATATACACTGTTATCCGCTGCGGTCGTCAGAATTCACTTCTACAAGTGTGTACGTGTTCTGTAAGAATATGACAACAGCTGTTTGAGGAGTACCCTGTATACACACATTGTTCGAACAGTCAGGTATACTGCACTTCACCAGCGTCTAGCCATGCACGTCTCGGCGGCGGCGGTGTTATATGATGCGAAAGGCTCCGCAACATCTCGGCCGGGTGTACCTAACATGTATTGTACAATGTGCACACTGCGTTGTGTAATCGTCAAGTCCTTTTATGTTCACAAAACGATAGTAAAATAGTAATTTATTGTCCGCGAACACGCAAATTATATTATCCGATAAAATAACGGGTCAACAACATCGTGTTCGTTTTTTCATTCGTTGTCCTATTGCTGGTTCTATAGCGTAGCATCTCAAAAAAAAAGCCGGACATACTTCGCACGATGAGTGTTCTTCGCACGACGGGTGGGATTCTCTTGACGGGTGTATTGAATTTCAAAGAAACGATAAATCATTTCTTCAATAAAACGATTCTGAACGAGGGAAGTTAATAATATAAAAAATGAATGAGAAAAAAAATGTCTAAAATTTTTTTTTCAAATTAATTTTCTCGCGCCAAAATCTTTCTTATATGATTTTCTATCTATTTTTAAATTTTCATATAAGTTCGAATTAAAAAATGATGGTTTCCGAGTCGTTTTTGTCAAATTTTGGCTAGTTTTTTCCAAAAAAAAAATTGAAGAATTAAGAAATTCAAAAAATGACCTTTCTAAAGTAAAACCTAGAGGCGAATCCGGTTTCAAAAAGTTATTGATCGAAACTTTTGGACAAGTATTTCCATACAAAAAGTTGTACACAGAAAAAAAAATAAAAATAAACATCATTGTAAAAACATTAGTTTCTTCACTTCGTTCAGAATCTAAAATATCATGTTAATAACATTATATCGCGGTACACCTCGTGGCAAATCTAACGCAGTGGCGTATTTGAGGGGTGGGCGATGGGTGGATCGCCCCCTCCTTGGGTTTTTTTTCATCGAGATGTAATATTATACATTTATAATAATTATAAGCGTTTATCTACCGAGGGCCATTTTTAAAAGAAGAAGAAAAAGACGATTTTGCTGTAACTAATACTTAATTTAAAATTTTATTTTGAGTGGAATTAAGAAACACTCGTTAAAATTTATTCAATTTGTCATTATTATGCGCAGATTTATATGCATTAAAAATCAATCAAATATGCGCTAAAAAATCTTAAATATGCATAAAAATATACACTAAAATGCTAAAATAAAAAATATGCATAAAAAAATTTATTTTTTGAACATTTAATTAATACAATATATTATTAAAAAAAATTATGGAACAAAACTATAAATACTTTCCTTCATTTTTTTCACTTTCACCATTTTCAGGTAGTTTTAATCTGTATATAAAAAAACGAATCAATTTATATCAAAAATGTCTCCTAATAAATGTACTTAGGTACCTAAATGTGAATTTACCGTGTATTTATATTTATTAATATAAGTATAGCTATTAATTTACGATATTTTGATATTAATCCAAACAATCGAAACTATAGAAATATAATTGTTTTTTTTTATATCATAATTGAAAATAGTATAAATTCAAAAAATTTCCAAAAAAAAAACATCGAAATATGCTCTAAAAGATGAAAGTACGCTACTGATCTAAAGTCCGTGTGAAAATTATTCGTTGTTGAAAAAATTTTCTACAACAATTGGGCTTTTTTAGATTCTGAACGAAGTGGAGAAGCTAGTGTTTTTACAATGATATTTTTTTTATTTTTTATTTATTTTTTTCTGTGTACAAATTTTCGTATGGAAATACTTGTCCAAAAGTTTTGATCAATAACTTTTTGAAACCGGATTTGTCTTTAGATTGTACTTTAAAGATGTCATTTTTTGAATTTCTCAATTCTTCAATTTTTTTTTTTTTTAGAAAAAACTACCCTTAATTTGACAAAAACGACTTGGAAACCATCATTTTTTGATCTGAATTTTATGAAAATTTAAACATAGATAGAAAATCATATAAGAAAGATTTTGGCGCAAAAAAATTTCGAAAATGTGAAAAAAAAATTTTGGACATTTTTCTAACATTTTTTTTGTCATTTATTTTTTATATTATTAACTTTCCTCGTTCAGAATCGTTTTATTGAAGAAATGATTTATCGTTTCTTTGAAATTAAATACACACGTCAAGAGAATCCCACCCATCGTGCGAAGTATGTCCGGTTTTTTTTTTTTATAGGCGTTGAATAAAAATTAATATTTTAACGAATCATTAAATTAACGTGTGAATTTAACTATTATTAATTTCAAAACCGATATTGCTTAATAGACTTAAAAATCTCTCAAATGAACGACTAAACTGACATGTAGAGTTTCATCGTTTGCAAATATTTGTCTTTGCTTTCAAATTGTATAAAATTATCATAAAATACTGTCTTGAGCGACTTAAGCTTATCGTTTATATACGAGTTTATTACTACATGCGACTTCTCGTTTTTAAAATATTCGTATGATATTAGCTTTTTTATTACATTTTATTAAAAGATTAGTAATAATCATTTATATCTTAAACATTCTATGTAAATTGAATACGATTTGTAATTGAAACTAAATTACCGCTATTGTGATAAATATTAGTAAAAACTTAAATAAAAAATATGTACAAGGATATCGTAAAATGCGTCAATACTCATATAATATTTGATATTCATAATAATTAAGAAAATAATAGCCGATTACATTGCAATATAGACTAACATTCTGAACACAATTGGAAAACCTTAATTATTCACGTAATAAATTATTGATTTATGGTAAATTATAAGTTTGCCTTGAACCACGTAGTTGTTATTGTAAATATAGGTACACGTAGTATCCGGTATATTGAATCGAGTGAGTTAGTCAGGAAGTATGTTTATCGTGTTTAATTTAAATGTACAAGTAATGCAGTGGCGCAACTAGGATTTTTTCAAGGGAGGTATCCACCAATAAATTTCTACTATATCTAATTGTTTAAATATAAAATAATAATCAATTGACACTTTACAAGGATTCATAAATTAGAAATTTAATGTAGCAAAATCTAACTGCGTTTTCTACGAGTTAATATTTTTATAATTTTATTTGTAAATAAATACAATTTAGCATCGCATATTTAACAATATGAATTTTTAAAGCATGTTTCAAGTTTATTTCTGAATTAGTAGAGGTTATAATTGTGTAGTTAAAAGGATTTTTTTTTTAATGCTCATTGAACAAAATTTCCATATATATAGTTTAAGGGGGGGGGGTGTCCAGACACCCAAATCACCCCCCTTGGTTACGCCCCTGAAGTTATGCATTTAATGTAATTTTAATTAAAAGCTTAAATATCGTGTAGATTTATATTTTAGATCTATTTTTTCGACCTAAACTTTAAAAATTACGTAACCCGTTGAACTACACAGATAATAATAGAAACATATCTGATAGTAATAGTGGTAGAAATGTAAAAAAAATTCTGTGTTTTGAACTTTAAATCTCTTATGACTTGTAATAGAAAACTGAATAACATAAGTAGACCGATAAATTATTAAGCTTGTATAAAATTTAAACCCTAAATATAATAAATTAAAAATTTTATGAAATTCGACAGTATGCAATATACATAAATAAATTAATAAAATAAATCTGCCATTTTCGGGTTGACAGTCATTTGAGCAATGAGTCTCCAAATTTTAAGAAAATAATACCATCATGGTCGGGAACATTTCTACCGGTTTAAAAAAATTTTAATTTTTAAGAAGTCTTAATTTGAAAAAAATTGTAATTTTCAATGAAATATCTGTTTCTCACGAATTCAAACTTAAAAACCACTACAAAAATGATTAAATATGAACATTTTAACAGGATTAGGCAAAAGTACATGAAATATTTTTTAGACAAACAATTCTATGATGAATTAAGAATTAAAAATTACATTAGAAAAATTAAAAAAAAAAAAAAACGAAATGTTTCCAATATTTCTATTATCATTCCGAATGAGTTGAAGTTTTTTTGAAAATTTTCTCAGTCTATATTCGATTATTGTTAATAACAGGTAGATATTTTAAGTTTCTAGTACTATTCTTTTGAAGTTATATTGGAATTACAGAAACCTATTTTAAGAAAATCTAATTTATCTACGGTATACTTTTTCGTTTTTACTCAAATTTCGATAGTTTTTTCTTACATTTGATAAAATTGTTGAGAATTTTGAAAAATTACCTTTTTTAATTATCATTAGAAAAACTGTAAACGGGGAAAACAATTTTGATATAGACATAACAGTAAAAAAAAAAGCCGGACATACTTCGCACAATGGGGGGGTGTACTTCGCTCGTCGAGGTGTTCTTCGCACGTCGGGTAGGATTCTCTTGCAGGATGTATTGAACTTTAAAAAAACGATAAATCATATCTTCAATAAAACGATTTTGAACGAGGGAAGTTAATAATATAAAAAATAAATGAAAAAAAAAAATATTAAAAAAATGTCCAACATTTTTTTTTTACATTTCCAAAATTTTCTTGAACCCAAATCTTTCTCACATTATTTTCTATCTATGTTTAGATTTTCATATAGTTCGGATCAAAAAATAATGGTTTCCGAGTAGTTTTTGTCAAATTTTGGGTAGTTTTTTCCAAAAAAAAAAATTGAAGAATTGAGAAATTCAAAAAATTACCTCTTTAAAGTACAATATAGAGGCAAATACGGTTTCAAAAAGTTATTG
>JAIPRM010010493.1:0-13718 GCA_025469315.1 Stegophylla sp. TES_Ste_2020
TGCAAATTTTGCCGTTTTTCGTTAATTTTTCGACATATTTTCACCGCGCTTGGAAAAAGTATTGGGAAATTGGAAAAATGACCTCTTTAAAGTACCATCTGGGTATGATTCCGGTTCTATAGAGATACTGATCGAAACTTTTGGTCCAGTATTTCTATACGAAAAAGTGTTTACAGAAAGAGAAAAAAAAAATAAAATAAACATCATTTTAAAATCATAAGCTTCTTCACTTCGTTCAGAATCTAAAATGACCTTTTTAAAATACAGTCTAGAGGCAAATCCGGTTTCAAAAAGTACCTGATCGAAACTTTTGGACAAGTATTTCCATAGAAAAAGTTGCACACAGAAAAAAATAAAATAAAATAAATATCATTGTAAAAACACTAGCTTCTTCACTTTGTTCAGAATCTAAAAGGTTATTATGTTATTATAATATTATTAATATTATTATATTAAGATATTGCTAACATTGGCCGTCGATATCTACAATATTTTATAGGAAATACCTATTTAAAAAAACAAATTATTTTCGGCTGAATAATATACTCAGTGTAGTGACACGCGATGGAATGTGCATTATATTAAATTGTTACGTATTATATGAGATTCTGAATAATTAAAAGAACAATATTTTTAATTTTTTGGCATACAATTTTATTTTAATTTTCCTGTTATTATTAACCACTAATTAATAAAAAGCGCTAATTGGGGATACATATTATACCCAATATATAAAACCTGCGTGATGCATTTATTTTCCTTTGTATTTATCACAAATAAAATTAATGATATAGCAATATCTAGTTTTTATTTATACTCGTATAATATATTATGATTTATTATATAACTAAAATAATATACATACCACTGATTCAAACCATGTGAAATTTAAACCTGAGTTATTAATGTAGGTCACTAAGTAGAAAAATTATGATAATTTTTAACTAACGCATAATTAAACCACATTTTTAAAGCCTACCTCTCTATAGCTGTTTTTTAACAGCTAAACAATTTTTTGGACAATTATGATTATCGTTTTTTTGACTGCGGTTCTTTGTAAAAATTTTACTAATTAAACGCGTAACGTTATTCGTCAATGCCAATAAGAAAACGTACCTATATGAAATGCTACAGTAGTCCAGTGGCGGATTTATGAGGGGAAAATGGGCATTTCCCATCTAGGCACCCATCCGAAAAGGCTATTCGAGCCCAACAAAAATTGTTAACTGTTGAGTTTAAAATAATTTATTATTTACATATTTAATACTTTCTAAATAATTTTATGAGAAAAAGAATTATAAAAAATTTTTTATTTGGATAATACCGAGAATAATTTTATGTAATATATCGACTGATGTCTGTCAAAATAATTAATAACGTTTCATGAAACCATCAAAACATTGTCAATTTTACACGCCCATTGGCATCGTAATATATTTTTATCGCTTATTATTTTTCTTGCAAAAGTCTGTGTATTTTGATGCTAATCTTTTGTAAGAATTTTGAAAAAAAATTCAACACTTACAAAATAGTTATAACATGAAATAATGAAAATATTAAATAAATTGTAAAAATTTACATATTTCACCCTTGACAAATAATATCACATTTATATAGCTTAATTAATGTTAAATATTAAATATTATAATGTTTTTCTATTCATTGCCTTTATTTTATAAACATGATGACGATTTTTTTAAATCGAAACCGGCCGTTAATGAAAAAAAATTAATAATACTCCAAAGTTTTATTTTATTTATTTATTTCAAATGTTATATTAAAATATAGTGTAATAACTATACATTAATTTTTATTAATTATTTATTTTATATTCATATACCTATATAGTATATAATGTATATTTAAATAAATTTATTTATTTTAAATATAATTTATAATAGGTTTTTTGTTTTAATATAAATTGAAAAAGAACGTACTTTGCACCTTGGGTCCTCTTCAAGTTAGATATTTTTGTAGAATTATTGCATTTTAAAGAAACGATCAATCAATTCTTCAATAAAATGATTCTAACAAGTGCTTTAGATTATTCAAAACAAATTTACTTAAAAATTATAAAGTTTTTTATAATAAAAAAAATTATATTTTTTATTCGGTCAGTTTTATATTAAAATATAAACTGAGAAAAGTAAAACAAAAAATGTTCATGAAAAAAGAGTTTTTTTACATTTTATAAATTTTCTTGCTCCAAAATATTTCTCATATTATTGTCTATCTATACTTAAATTTTCATAAAGTTTGAATTTAAAAAAAAAGTTTCTGAATCTTTTTTGTAACATTTTGGGAAGTTTTTCTCAAATTTTGAGAAAACTACTGTAAATTATTTTTAAATTAGTAAAATATTTTTGAAAATATTACGAGGTATGCGCGTTATTATTATTATTAGTTGGTGAAAGTTTTAACTTTCTAGCTCCATTATTTTTAAAGTTATATTAAAAATATAAAATCGAATTTATGAAAATTTGGGTTATGTTGTTTTTTGTCAATTTTTGAATACTTTTGGCATTCGCGTGGAAAAAGTTTTGAGAATTTTGAAAAATGACTTCCTAAAAGTACCGTTTAGACAATATTTCCGATCTATAATATTACTGATCGAAACTTTTGGACCTATATTTCTACCCGAAATCGTTTTTCCATTCATACAAAAAAAACTCACAGATTTTGTAAAACCAATACATTTTTCGCTCAACTCAGAATCCAAAATCTAACGAAAATAATTGTAAATTATTTACCTTTTTGAAGAGTTGAAATTTCAATGTTTTATCTATTTATATTAATTTTGTCTTCAAATTATTTTCTTCTATTCTATCTAATTATAATACCCATGGCTACAGTATCTTTATTTAATAATTTAGGTGCGAAAAATTATTTAAAATGCTATTCAAAACAATATCATTTTGGTTGTCACGGGTGCTGTGCGCCCTCCTCCTCATTGGTTGTATATTTTTTTTTAATTCGTCTTTATTTTTTGTCATTCGTTTCATATTATGCAATTTAGGTATTATAGCCAATTGAATGCAAACTTTAAAATGGAAAAAATAAAATATTATTAATATATTATGTTAGGATAGAATGATCATTAGTTTTTCCAATAAAGTGTTATTCCTTTATTATTTATGACAGCAACTAAATAAATCTATAAAGTAAATAGTAAATATATAAGATTCTTCATTTCCATTGACCACAGAACGCCAGTTTCATAGGATTGTTTTTTGGTTCTTAGAATATAGTATATATTTCAACCCATCTGGCCATCCCAGCATAGTATAAATTATAACACTAAATCTTTATCTTAATCCTTACATATCTAATGATTTCTTCTTTGTTTAAAATTAAACATACCCACTAAAAGTATTCTACTCGATACATGAAGATTATTCTTGGTATGGAATGTTAAAATGCACTATGATCATTATAAGTGTAATTTAAGGTTATATGAATAAGATCAATTTATTAATTTAAAATAAAATCTTAAGTAAATATAAATAAAAATATTAAAATTAAATTTATATTTTTGTCCAAATCGGTTGAGTACATTTTTAAATTTAATGGTTTAAATTCAAAACAAGGCAAAATTGATTATTCTCATGAATAGTAAAGTGGACATGTATTATTCTATTATTAGCTACATACCCACCAAGATTATCTCCACCCTAATTGTGAAGAATACATATGGTGAAAAGAATGTCCAGTTCTTTTTTTACAACCTTGGTTACCATCATTACGGTTACTTTTTTTTTTTATTGAAAAAAATAATATATTTAATACCTATTACGTGAAAAATACCAGGCTTTTCGAAATTCTAACTTTAGAAAACAGTTATTTTAATGAAAAATAAAATTCTATATTTATGCAAAAAACGATTATATAAAAATAAAAAAGTGTATTTGGCACCTTGGATGTTCTTCGTTTCTCGGGTCAGATACTCTTGGTAGGTGTGCGGAATTTAAAAAAAACGATAAATTATTTCTTCAATAAAACGATTCTGAACGAAGGAAGTTAATAATATAAAAAAAGAATAAAAGTGGTAATTTTAAACACACCCACTTATAGGATCTGACCAGAAGAGTGAAGAATATCCGTAAAGCGAAGTATGTCGAGTTTTCTTGTCTATACTTTATTTTACTTTATTTTTTTTTATCTAATAATTAAAGAAAAGGGGGAAAAATAGTGAGAAAAAAGTATTAGGAAAATGTTCAAATTTTTTTTTCGCATTTTTAAAATTTTCTTGCGCCAAAATATTTCTAATATAATTGTCATTCTATATTTAAATTTTCATAAAGTTTGGATCCAAAACTGATGGTCTCCGAGTATTTTTTTTTAATTTGGGTAGTTTTTTATTAAAAAAAATTAAAATTGAATGAATGACAAATTCAAAATATGACCCTTCTAAAGTACCAACTAGAAAAAAATCTAGTTTCACAAAGTGCTGATCGAGAATTTTGGACAAGAAGATCCATACAAAAAAATGTACACAGAAAAAAATAATAATAATAACATTGTAAAAAACACTAGCTTCTTCACTTTATTAAAAATTTAAAATTACTAAATCTGTAAACATTTTAATTGATACTAGATTTATTATTCTTTTATTAAAATATGAAATAATACTTTTTAATTAATTCTTATTATCATCAATTTCTTCAAGTAACTATAATAGGTAATAATAATATCTACAATAAAGTAATTTCATATTTTAATCGAAGTAAAGGGGTAGTATATTTTTAAATGTAATGAAGGTGATGATGAAAAATCAACAATCATATAATTTTTTTTTTTTGACTAACTTCTTCCGTCAAGAATTCCTGCCTTGGCCATTGGTATATTGTAATTTGTAAAAATTATAATAGTTAATATTTTTATTTTATATTATTATTTTTATATTTTTATATATATTTAATATTATTATTTTTAATATAATATTTTTATACAAGTTGATGTAATATTATTACATTTTAATGTCCTTGATTGACTTTGAACGTGGATGTCGACCAGAGGCGTATTTAAGGGAGAGATAGGGGGCTAAGTCCCTCCAAAGAATAGTTTAAACCACCCCCACCCTCAATCACAATCACTATCATTAAATTCTATTCGTATACATAAACAGTATTATAAATTATGAATTATTTAGTAAGATTTCATTTTACTATATAAATATAATATATACTACCCCTAAACAATATTATCCTAAATACGCCCCTGATATCGACAGAAGAATTTATGCGTCTCGGCGGTAAAATTGTCATTGCAGTGGTTTTCATAAATACTGCACGGCGATTATTTAACGTGAGCGATTTACTGAGACAGCGTACCGTTGCAGTGGGTACGCTCAGATATTTAGGTAGTAGTTGGAAATGTTTAAAAACTTCATTGAATGTAAAATATAATAGTAACTGGAAATACTAAAAAGTTTTAAAAACTGTGAAAAACTTGTTATTTAAAAAGTTGTTTTAACAAAAAAAATTATTATTTGTACCTATATATAGTTCATTACTACTAACTCGCATAAATATTCAATACTAACATCTTTATACTAATTACAATGCAAAAGATACAGAAGATAATGTACATTTTTATTTCATTTTTGTATAACGATAAATAACATATTGGTTATTCACTTATACACTTAGGTTTAATATAATGTTTTCCAACCAGTGGTGCATAACCAATTTATAATCCTTGAATTTATCATAAGTTATCCACGAAAATTTTATTTAAAATTACAAAAAAAGTATAGACAAGAAAGCCGAATATACTACACATCACGGGTATTCTTCGTTCTACAGGTCAGATACTCTTGGTGGGTATGTTGAATTTTAAAGAAACTTTAAATCATTCCTTCGATAAGATGACTCTGAACAAAGGAAGTTAATAGTATAAAAAACCACAGTCGAAATTTTCAACACACCCACTAAGAATATTTGACCAGAAGAGCGAAGAACACCCGTGGTCCGAAGTATATCCGGCTTTCTTGTCTATACTTTCCTTTACTTTTTTTATCTAATAAATAAATAAAGCGGAAGAAATATTCAAAAGACATATTCAAAATTTTCTTAAGCCAATATATTTCTCATATTATGATTTGTCTATATTTAAATTTTCATAAAGTTTGGATCAAAAAATTATGGTTTCCAAGTCTTTTTTTGTCAAATTTTGGGTAGTTTTTCATAAAAAAAAAAAATAATAATAATAGGTAATAAGGAATTGAGAAATTTGAAAAATTCCTTCTTTAACGTATAAACTTGAGGCAAATTTGGTTTCAAAAAGTTACTAATTGTAACTTTTGGATGAGTATTTCTACATAAAAAAGTGTTTACAGAAAAAAAAAATTAAAATTAAAATTAACATCATTATAAAAACAATAGCTTCTTCACTTCTTTCCAAATCAAAAAAAACATTTTATGTAGCAAAATTTAGTATTCTCGGGAAATATAAAAAAAAACAGTTAGTTAAATAGTTAGATATATCATATTATTGTGTGAAAATTTTCAATACAACTTAATATATGTAATTTGTATGGCTTACACACATTGTGATAAGATATGATGCTTGGGTAAAAAAGCTTACCTAAAAACAATAAAAAAAAAAAAAATTTTAAAAAATACCTATTGTATGTTATCTATGAATAAGGAAAAAGGAAATTAGGTATGATATATTATTTAATGTTAAACTACATTTGACACATTTGAATTACCTATCTCGTATTGAGTAATTGGTATGACTTAACTTGGTATTTGAAGTATTTTACTCCAATCGCACAATTTTTGAAAATTAAGAACTTTTTCCCGAGCACCATGTAAGTACTACTGCCATAGTCATAACTCATATATATATATAAGTTTAAGAATTTCAATATTTTTTTTTCATTCTTAAATCTACGAAAGAGATCGTACGTGCCTGACTCAAAGTTTACTATGTGATACATGGTGTCTAAATTGTTGGAAAACATTGAGTAATGAAGTATTATATACTTCGTATAGTAAAATTGTGAGGATTCTTTTCTAGCATACTATAACCAATTAATTTAAGGATCCGTATAAAAATTTGATATATCTATCGTACAAAATTGGAAGTTTTTTTAGTGTAGTTGATTGTACTCTAGTCAAATTATTTTGTGCGTATAATCATAATCATTTAATTGAATACAATTTATAATCTATGCTTATTATATAATACCAGCATGAATGGTTGTATAATATGATATCCTAAAGATACCTCTAACTGATGCGCTTAACGATTACTGGAATAATATTGACTTTAATATAATAAAGCAAATAAAACTTTGGATACAAGTAACTAGATTCACGTGAATTACCTGATGTAGATACATGGGACATTTACATTTGCATATGCATTCAGAGAAACATTATATTAATAATGAGCAATTCAACTAATAATTATTCCATTTCAAAACATCACATTGTGCTGATTCAATACTGCAAAAAATATAATATCCATATATCTACTTATCTCACAACGTTGCGGTATTTCTACCAATAAGTTATCTACAGATGATGTCTACGTCAGCATAACGCAATTTCTATAGTAAAAGAAATTAAAAATTCCACATGATGCAATAAACTGTTTGAATAAGCTTGTTTATATAACGTATAAATGCCAGTAATACAGTGAACGTGTATTATGTTTGATTTTATCATCATAATCTAAAAATATCAGGATTTCAAAAAAAATAATTTGTCTCGAATAATTTTATTCATCCGTAATAACATTGTGTTAAATTCATTTAATGACATTCTATAATATTGCATTCAAGCATTTTATATTTAAATTAATCTGTGCTGTTCAATAATTAATATTATTTTACATATTTAAATTATCACTTTTGTAACTCAAATTCTTTTGACATTTCTGGATCATTTTTACTTGGTATTATGTTATGAAATTATTTCGCAACAGTTAGGTTTATAACTGCACGTCACCATAGGTGCATAGTTCTTGCTCTTTTTTTTTTTTTTTTTGAAATAATGTACTCTTTAGGGAAACGACCCTACTTTTAATAACACATAATGTATATAAAGTATTTTATTTAAAATCAATAAACAAAAAATATGGGCATATTTCACACCATAGGTCAGGGGTTTCCAACCTTTTTATTACTGATTACCACTAGAAATTTTTATGATTAATACGCGTACCACTTAATTAATTCTAAAACTAAATTAGGAGAGTCAATTTTTTTTTTAAATATATATTTTAGATTCTAAGTGGAACAAAAAAGCTGGTGTTTTTAAAATCTTGGAAATTTATTTTCATTTTTTTGTAATCACTTTTTAATTTATAAATCAGAAATACTTGTCCAAGAGTTTCAACCAAAATTTGAATCAGCATTTCGTCTAGATGGTACTTTGGAAGTGATATTTTTCAGTAGTTTTTCTACACTTTAGAAAAAACTAGCTATAATTTCATAAAATGCCTTAAAAACTTTATTTTTTTATGTAAACTTTATGAACAATTTTATAGATTGACAATAATATGAGAAATATTTTGGTGAAAGAAAATGTTTGTAATTCTTATTTTCGGTTAATAGTGGGATATATAACTGGCAGAGTGATCAATAAATATTTTTTGTAATGACAGTAAACTTTATAATTTTCAATTAAAATTGTCTTTTACAAACTGAACCTCCGCTAAATATTATTTTATTGTAGAAATTATTCTTAGTTTCTTTAAAATATAACACATCTAACAAATTTTACTAGAGATGCGAAGAATAACCTGCGCGGTGCGAATTATGTCAGACTTTTTTATTACCGTATTCCGTAACATAATAAATTTCGATATTACCTAGTATAGTTATTTTTAGCTTCTTTTACGACTCAAAATCGAAGGTTTTACAGTATATGTGCTTTTATAGATCGCACAGATCAGTGTAAGGATTTTGCGTCTATTTTTATTTATTTCTCATAGATCATACTAAGTGATTTTAATTAAGCTAAAATGAGTTCCACTCGAGGAGCGGAAAACCCCCATGGTGTGAAGTATATCCAGACTTTTCATTATTAATCAATTAATTAACATTTCAAACGTTTTTTTTCTCATTTTCAAAATTTTTTTTGTGCTAACTTTTTTCTCATATTATCGTCTATCTATGTTTAAATTTTCATTAAGTTTTGGATTTATAAAAGATAGTTTCTGAGTCTTTTTTTGTCAAATTTTGGGTAGTTTTTCTCAATATTTGAGAAAACAATTGAGAATTTCGAAAAATGACTTCTCTAAAGTACCACCTAAAGGCAAATCTGGTTTTAAAAATTAGCTAGTTGAAACTTTTGGACAAGTATTTTGAATTCACGAAAAAGTGTTAATAATAATAATAAAATATCATTGTAAAAACACTAGCTTCTTCGCTTCGCTCAGAATCTAAATAAAATTACAATAAGACCTATTTATAAAATATATTTCGACTTCTGTGGGTAACACGCCGCAGCATACCTTAAGAAACACCGAGTTACGCGACGTGAATGCTGATTACTTCGTGTAAACTACTAGTTTTAAAAACGCTTGTTCAATTAAATCGTCTGTGTCCCGTTGTCGAGATATTGCATAATATTATTTTACAGTGATGTTTATTCCTTTATTTTTTTTCTTTCTAGAAACATTTTTTCGCATAGAAATACTTGTCCAGAAGTTTCAATTAGTAACAAAATAGATCCGAAATCACACTTAGATGGTACTTTAAACAGAACATTTTTCAAATTTCTGAATACTTTTTCTATGCGTAAAAGAAAAAATTGTAAAATATGCTACTACCAGAATTTTCATAAAATTGAAATTTGTTTTTTAATATAACATCGAAAATAATGGAGCTAGAAACGTTTAACTTTCACGAGCTACTAAAATTTGTCACAAAAACATTCCATAAAAATTTCAAAAACATTTGATAAATTTTGAGATAAGTGCAGAATTTTGAAAATTTTGGAAATTTCTCGTTTTTTGTAAGTTTAATTTCATACAATTTTTAATAATTAATATTAAGACTTGAAAACTTAACATTTTTTCTCGTGTTTTTTTGTAATTTTCTTCGCGTCAGTCGTCTTTATTGTTGATTAAAGACGAAGCATACTTTTATATTATTTACTATATCGCAAGTAATTAACAGAAATGATACGGCTACTGTTAACTAGATAATATACGTCAATTATTTGCTGAAAACGGTCTGCATGATAATAATTATTGATAGTAAAGATAAGTTTTTTAAAAATTTTGATCAGACGACGACAATATTATTGACTGCAAGTGACTTTATTTCATTTTATAAGTGCATTAATAAAGATTAGTGAAATAATAAAAACAATTTAAGCCGGTTACAGTGATCGCACGAATATTATCAAATTTGTGGATTGGCATTTAATTTTTAGTTATAAATTTAATATTTAACGTATAATAATTACATAAGTTTATGTAATTCGTTTTTTATTGTAATTTTTAGCAGGCATATTTTTAAATAGTTTTATAGTAATTGATTTTATTAGTTTTATTTACGAAAAATGTTGATTTAAATACCAGATTTTAAATGAAAAACAATTCCTCTTTAATAATAATTTTCGAGCAAACAATTTTCAGCTTAAAAATTCCATACAAACAGTAATAATTACAAATACATCATAACAGTTGATATTATATTATTATGATAAATTTAAATTCATTAGAGTGCTAAAAAGTATGGATATTATAAAAATAAGTACCTATTTTATTAAATTAAGTTATATTGTCTGATTAAATAAATGAATAGGAACCCAACAAATCTAGTGAAAAAAAGGCTATAGTGAGACTGAGAAAGCTCTAAAAAATACTCAAGGCAGTAGGCAATGGTGTGTTACACCATCATTATGTGTGTTTGAACATATTTTTACTGTGTTTGACGTGTAGATAAGAAATGTTTCATACATATTCTTTTAAGGGGGCTGGAGCAAAGACTGTTAATATGATTACTGCGGAATTTCGTAATTACATAATATACATTAGATGACTGGAAAATAAATTATCACATTAGTGAGTGTAGTTCCATTTCTTTCGCGCTAGTAAAATACGAATTCCTAGAGTTTTGAAATCAACACCAAAAGAAACAACGTGATGTATATTTTACGATTTTATCTTAGTTATTAATGATCAACAATAAAATTTACTTATTTAACAAAGAACGCGTCGGAACAAGATAAATATTCAGACGTGTACAAAGTTCACGAGCGTAAGACTCACTGGAAACATTATTTTTTGTAAACACTAAATTTGTATATATTTAATATTTTATTAAAATTCGGGTTGCCAGACGTCCCGTCTTCGTTCAGAATCTAAAATGTTAACGTACGAGATCTATGTAAACAAGTAGGAACCAACGTCCCTATGGTACATGATACAGTCTCATATTATAGTATTTTTATTAAATTAAAAAAATTATAATTTTTATTAACTGAGTTTCAAAAACACCCCCGAAACTTTGTTCGCGTACGTCCTTCGTTTAAGGGGAATAGCAAAACTACAAACTAGATATTTAGTGGTACATTTAAAACGGGACACACTGTATAGAATAACGTTAAAATGTTTACCATTTAATACTAAATTACATTGCAACTAGACTTTTACATTATAATGATTTTATAGCGAGGTATTTAATATTTTGCACCCCTCAAAAATGGTTCACAGCTACACCACTAACGATAATATGTGATTAAAAACCAATAAACGATTTTAATTTACAAATATTCTTGTTCAAAAGTATTTTATTTTAGATTCTAAGCGAAACGATGAAGCTAGTGTTTTTACAATAATGTTTCTTTTTTCTTTTTTTTATGTGTACACGTTTTTGTATAGTAATACTTGTCCAAAAGTTTCGACCTGCACCTTTTTGAAACCAAATTCATCTCTAAATGGAATTTTCGAGAGATTATTTTTCAAATTACTCAATTGTTTTCTTAAAATTTAGGGAAAACTACCCAAAATTTGATGAAAAACACACGAAAACTATCTTTTTTAATCCAAACTTTATGAAAATTTTTACATAGATCGACAAAAACATGAGAAATATTTTGGCGCAAGAAAATTTAAAAAATATGAAAAAAATTGTTGGAAATATTTTTCAAAAAGCGCCCCATCTTATCAAAAGTCCTTGAATTAAGATTCCGAACGGTGTTTTGACAACGTTTTCCGTTTATCTGGCTTTGTATATAACATAGGTCATTAACGTACCTATCGAGTGTATAAGTAAATAATTTTATTAGCGTAGGTATCCGTATAATTATTATAATTTTGTGGCGTAGATAGTCATTGATATTGGCGTGTAAGTATAAGTTTAGGTATATAATATTATTGCAACCGTGTAGTGTATTGGTTATTACGCAGATATGAGGTAAGTAACGCAATAATATTGTAAGTGTGTCGATTCAAGTGTGGCATGAACCTACGTCGTCAATGAATATGTTATTAAATCGATATAATTATAATCAAACGATACCGAGGCACGAATTGTCAGTAAAACGTATTAGATCGTCCAGATGGAATATAAAATACTCGCCTACACGCGTATACACATTATAATCCTACTATAATATTATGATTATCAACATTAATTTCTGATTATTATTTTTAATCAATGCCTACGTTTGTCTGTCGTCATAGCTTGTACGAGCATGCATTTATTGATTTTCGACATTTCTAATGTAATTTATAAAAATTAGCCCAAATAATATAGTTATAATAGAGATTTAAATAATTGTACAAAGTTTACGTTATTACCTAGGTATTGTTGTTAGGTGCCTTCATACATTATTATAGAATAATTTGGTCAAATATATAATAATAATATGATTAGTAACATTTTGGCATCAAAACGTAATTAGTACATAGTTACTATTTTTACATCATTGGGTTACCATAAACAAATTAGATATTGATTTATCAGTTAATGAAGAACTAATACAATACTTGTATACAATATAACTTTTATAAATAATGTATAATTTACACATACTATTTGATTAGATTATAACATTATATGATCCAACTACATATATTATTTAATTATAACAATTAAATATAAATTCGACTAGGTAATCATTACAGATAGGATCTTAACAAGATCGTCATTTGGGGAGGGTAGGCTATGGCAAATGCTCCATTCTAATAAGTTTAAGAAAAGTCGGCAATTTTAAGTTGGATAATGCATGATAAACAAATCCCAAAAAACGGCAAATTTAGATACATCCTATAGTTTATTGTCATAAACTTTAAAAAATATTTGCCACCGACTACTTTTTAATACACAATATTTTAAATACATTTACGGTTTAATACAATTTAGGGTGTTAAATTATTTGTTAGTAATACAACTGAGAATGAAAGTTTAAATTATATGGTTATAAATGTAGAGGGAGAATATGATAGTCATGTTAATTTCGAAGAAGCTGTTAATGTGTTTGTAAGTATGACGGATTAAAAACATGCTTTATTGCACTAATTATTGTTTAGTTTTGAATTTACAAAAAAAGATTAAATTTGTTTGTTTTTATTTTATCAGGAACGGTTTCAGGGAGAGGGATATTGTATTTTTTCTATATATTTATACACCCATATAATTATTAGATGTTAATTACCTATGCATATAATATATTATTTATTATATTTTTTTTAGATTCTGAACAAAGTGAAGAAGCTAGTGTTTTTACAATGATGTTTATTTTTTTTTT
>JAIPRM010010494.1:0-13718 GCA_025469315.1 Stegophylla sp. TES_Ste_2020
TCCTTCGTTCAGAATCGTTTTACTGAAGAAATGATTTATCGTTTCTTTAAAATTTAATACGCCCGTCAAGAGAATACCACCCTTCGTGCGAAGTACACCCATCGTGCGAAGTATGTCCGGCTTTTTAGCTATAATTAATAAATTTTAAATCATTTTTATGATGCATTTTTTGATTTTTTGAAGGGTTTTTTGAATTTTAGAGGATTAAAATCCCTGCCCAATTAATTAGTACAGAAAATAAAAATTATTTCTTTAGTCATAAAAAATTCCCGAAACGAAGAGATGAACTAATTTTATTATAAACCAAGATTGTATCAAATTTTAAATGTGAAAATTCCATGCAATAACAACAAAATATGTCTCGAAAAATTATATTTTCCTCCCCAAATATAATATCAAATATTAAAAATATAATCATTACACCCTTCTGATAAAAAAAAAAAATAAATAAAAAAAAATAAAATATAAATAACAATAATAAAATACGACGAATGATAATAATTACGTTCCTTTAATTGCGTAGAATAACTTCTTTCGTGGGATCATCATTTTGATTAATCGTTTCTTAAAAATTCAACACACTCATCGAGAGTATCCAGCCCGAGGTGCGAAGTACACATTTTTATTTATTTTTTTTTTTCTATCATAAGTAATGGAAACGTGTCAACCGAGAGACGTCCACGACTTAATAATTTGTTGATCAGTGATCAGTAAATCTTTCGCAAACGATTATAGAGGCTTATAATAGAATAGACATCAATGTGTATACAATCCTTAACCGCATTAGTCGTCAATAATTGGCGACTTGTGGCTGTGTAAAAGTGTAATACATTGGTTCCCAAACTTTATTATTCCGTTCCCCCCTTGTAATTTTTCAAAAACCTCACTCCCCCCTTGTATATTTTCAAAATTCATATCCCCCTTAAAACATAATTTTGACATATTTTTTTTTTTTTATGACCGTACAAATAAATTACACAAAATAACTATATAAGTATACGACTAATGAATTTTTATTTTCATTATTTTACAATATTAGTTAACTTACTAACTCATAATATTAAACATAATAACAAATTATTAAATATGAAAACAAAAATAATAAACATAAAGTATAAATACTAATTAAATAACCGAAGCGGATTTAAAATTAATTTTTTTAACAAAATTACCAAAAAAAAAAAAAGGAATGCTCATTATTTCTTCGTCTCAGAATTCCCCTCTGTGCAGTATCTTAATTCCTCCCAAGGGGGGAATTCCCCACCGGTTGGGAACCACTGGTGTAATAAATACGTGTCGGTGCCGCAGGACGACGGTGGGACACACACACACACACACACACACACACACACACACACACGTATTGTGTGTCGGCGGGAAGAGAGTGTTGAAAAAAAAAAACAAAAAAAAAAAACAAAACCAAACATAACGTAACGTACGGAAAGCGTTCGAGTGATTTCGGTAACGGTATCGCACGGGTATGTACGTCGTACACGGATGTCTCTCTAACACATACATACGATGGTATAGATATGAAATAATATGTGAGTGTAATGCACTGACCGATATCAATGGTTCGGTTATTGTGTCTCGGTCGTTATATTTTTTTATTATTAAATAATAGTATTATTATTATTATTATTATTATTATTGTTGTTGTTGTTGTCGTAGCCGTATGTAGAGTAAGTCTGTCGGCGGCACACACCGTGACGACGACTATGTGTATGTGTGTGTGTGTGTGCTGGACCGTAATTATTGTTGTACCCGACGAATGCGTGTGTGTATGTGTGTAACGACAAACGATATTGTAGTGTATGGTGTTCCACCACGTGTATCATCAATTAAATAATGTTAGATTTTGAACGTTTTACAATGATGTTTGTTTTTATTTATTTTTTCTGTGTACAACTTTTCGCGTGGAAATACTTGTCCAAAAGTTTCGATCTTGTGACTTTTTGAAACCGGATTCGCCTCTGGATTGTACTTTAGAGAGGTCATTTTGGAAAAAAACTACCAAAAATTTGACAAAAACGACTCGGAAACCATAATTTTTTGATCCCAAATGAAAATTTAAACATAGATAGAAAATCATATAAAAGATAGATTTTGGCGCAAGAAAATTTTGAAAATGTGAAAAAAAAAAATTTTGGACATTTTTCTAACATTTTTCTTTTTCATTTATTTTTTATTATTATTAACTTCTCTCGTTCAGAATCGTTTTGTCGAAGAAATGATTTATCGTTTCTATAAAATTCAATACACCCGTCAAGAGGATTCCATACGTCGTGCGAAGAACACCCATCGTGCGAAGTATGTTCGGCTATTTTTTTAAAAATTGATACACAGTATAATTACGGATTCGAATCGATTGAAAAAAATAGAAAATAAACGAAATTTACCTACGTATCTATATAACACGTGAATTTAGAGGAACGGGATGAAAATAAATCACTCTTGTCATAGGGCGTCGTGGTTATTTATTTATAAAATCAACGGGACAAAGCCCTTTAACAAAGAAAGATAAAACAATACATAAGAATTTGCACAATATGAGACTAATAGACAAGTGATAATAATAATAGTAATAGTAACAAGATATACAAAAATAAAATTTAGATTATAAAACAAAATTGTAAAATAAATAATTAGGCACAATGTTTTAAAAATAACAAAGTTTTAGCTTTAAATTCTTGACGAGACAAAACGAAAAAATCCAAGGCCCTGGAGATTCTATTGGCGTTAAGAATAGCTCTTGAAAAAAATGAATTTTTTCCACTATTTTTTATTAAAATTAGGTGTATTGAACAAATCAGAATTTCGTGTGTACCTACTAGGGATTCTAAATCCAATTAAATTTAATATAGCTGGGCAATTAATATTATTATTTAAAATATCATAGACAAACATTATATCAATTAAATCCCGCCCAATATTAAGAGAATCAATACCTATAGAGTCTTGCACAAAAGAGAAAGAGTTTCTGGAGATAGTACAATGAGTAATAAAGGCAATGTACGTTATGTACGTTTTATATCTGTTATGAATAATGATAATTCCGCCGCGAAGATTGCAGCGAGACGGTTTTTGTGTAATACCTGTTGCACATTTTTTTTTCATTTCCAACGAGATCGTTCGACCGGGGGGTACTTAACGACGATGCTCGTCGACGAAAAATATTGAAATCAAGCGCCCATCGACCATAACGCGAGATCGACGTCGCGGATTAGACGAGAACCGGGTCGGCGGATATCGTTACGCGAATTAGTTGTTATTATTTATTTTTAATTTTATTCATTGCTATAATCTCGCCAATTCGCGGGTTTCGGCGACGAAAACGACCGGTTCCTAGTAGCCGCGTGTCCCATCCGGGTGTCTATTATTGTGGCCTTCGAGTGTGTGAAAATAGAATTTTATCAACAAAATAAGATTTCTCTATTGTATGCACTAATGTAATATTTTTATTATTTTTGAATTGTTGTATTTTTTCATTTGTACTTTATTTTCGTGATCTCTGGTTTTAATTGATGTGAGATCGGCTCGAAGTTATTCTCTGAGATGACGTTTAGTTTTAAATTCGAATAATATTTAGATTTGATTATTTTCGCCGTCCAACAGAGTGATTCACAAGAATAATATGCCATTTCAAAAATTGATTTTGAATTCTGTGCACAATTATTTAATTTTCGGGTTCTTTAAAATAGAGACATGCTGATGAAAATCCACGACAGGATGACAGTTCTATTCAAACTTTTTAAAACCATCACGCCGTGATGTGAATTCTAAGAGTTCTATAGTGTCTTAATAAGTTAAGTGCCTTAACTATTGCACTACGATTGATACCGGACATCCGTTTTCAAATGACATTGACTAAAAATGGATTCAAAGTAACATTTTTGACTCTCGACATAATTTTATTTATCCATGCGGCTCGTAAGCATATTCAACAGTAGGCCATCCCTGGTATAGATTGCCCAAGACGAAAACGAGTGAAATAAAGTAAATCTCTTTACTTTATTTTTTCAAAATAAAGGTACTTAAAGATTTAAGATTAAAGTATGGAAATGCAATAAAGACGAGCGCGCACAAAGAAAATAAAATATAAAATCACATAATTTACAGAGTAATCTGTTGATAAATATATTTGCTGTTTTGTCATTATTTCGTGGCCAATGATCTGCGACAATAATACGATATTAAATTAACGATAATAATATCGCGAACATCAATATCAAATCCAAAGTGAAATAAAATCAGATTTCCTTTTTGCAATGATGATTTTAACTGTGTTCACGTACTACGATCGTTAATGTTAATTTAGAAGAATAAAAACGATTACTGTATAAAATTTGATGCTTAACATTTATTTCTTCGATTCAGTAAAAACAATAATTTATACATTAATTCGTCTTCTCCAATTATCTGTGATCACAGATAATTGTAAATAGGAAGCCCAATAAAGCTGTTTGTGTTTCAAAAAAGGATTTATTTCTGGTTTGGCCCTTGTACAATTACCGGAGTTCAGGACATTTCGGTGCGGTCGATTCGTTATAGGGCAATTGTGACGCCACAGGTATATTATTATAATAAAACTAAAGACACTGTCTTTATAGGTAGAGAGTCATTGTACGAAATTGTGAATAATTATACTTCATAGTAGACCGTTTCTGTGCGTGTTATATGACTCGTCGCTTCGCAATGTTATGACGTTGAACGTCACTCCGCTTCACAGTTCCGTTCGCTTTGCTCACTTCGCAAAACTCCCCGCGCTCGCTTCGAAAGCTCGTGTCGCGCACGATTCAAATAGACATTAACCCTCGGCTTGTTGTTGAAAATTTCGGTTTGTAACCTTAAACATTTTTTTATCATTAATCCCAGTGTGAGTTTGAAATTTACACGTGTCTCAATTTCAACGCCTCCAAAAACGTTTTTGTAATAAAATTTATCAATGATGTACATAAAACCACCTTGTACAAAAATCTCATTTTATCCTCTTTCATAACAAGATTGTGGATGATTTACAATGAAACGTTGCCAATTATATAACATTGTAAGCAAAGATAAATCGTTTTGATTAGATTAAAAACTTATTATTGCATGACCGTTCCAAAAAAAAAAAAAAAATGATTTTGTTCAGAATTAAAAATTCTAAAAAAACGCCTCGCTGAAATGTCCGATTCCCACACCGACTAATATGAGATTTCGGATATCCGTTTTAAAAATTTATTCCTTTTACAATATTCCTCGCAATTTTTGGAAATTTCCCGGTACAAAAATATCATTGCAGTGTACTTGACGTGTTCAAAAGCAGGTTAAACTTAATGGGAATACGCAATTTTCAGAAATCTGTGTTTACTGCTACATAAAAAAATATCACATCCATATTATAATAATGTTATAAGAACCTCGCGGTAGGGGATGATAATAATATTGTTTGCGAACATCCGTCATCCGAGGATTTATTCCCCTAAGTACGTGTTATTGCAGAGAATAGGGATAACAAAGAGAGAGAAAGACGGAGATAGACAGAGAGAGACAGGGAAGAGGAGAGAAGGAGAGTTGAGATTTTCGCGAACGGTTTTCTCTTTCTATCCAGTCTCCGGGTTTTCCTTCGCGACACGGTTACCTCTAACCGGTCGCACTCGGCGAGAAAACAAAACGATTATTATCATTCATTATAATACTCGTCGTGTCCTATATTTATTAATAATGTGCGGTTCGCGCGCGCGCGCGCGCGCTCGCGTACCGCGTACGTATTTAAAGAAGAAGAAGAATATTATATTTAAATAAACAATATGGCCGAGACGAACGCGACGGCGATGAGAAAAAAGAAAAAACGACAAAAAAAAAAAACACGAAATACCTAAATTCACATTTTCACGGTGTACTGCGCGCTCGCTTCTTCCACCGTGGACACATCGCATTATACACTTATATATATACATGCATCTTTCGCGCCCGCTCGTTTTTCGCCTACTGACCCAATTGTTACACACACACACACACACACACACACACACACCTATGAAAAATGACACACTAAATGCGACGGAGCGACACGTGTGTGTGTGTGTGTGTGTGTAAATATTTCTCCTATTATTCGATCGACGCACGATAATAAATATTACATTATAATGTGTATTTTTATTAGACACGTGTGTACAAAATATTAATATTATGTTGTTTACACGTAATCAAGCGTTTATGTGCGTTGGAGGCGATGACGATAATATGTCGAATGAGCCGTGTGAGAAATGTCAATAACTCGAGTGACGATTTGAATGACGAAGAGAATTTGCGCGGACGGGTATTTTATACGAGTGTTATATTTTACTAATGTTCGGTTATTGTCGTGACGGCAAAACGGTAAATACGCCATAAAAATATCCGCACGACACGTTTTATCCGCGCGCCCGACTGATCTCGCATTCTCGCACAGTGTCTCAGTGTTTTCGATATCCGTACGAGACGATTTTTTTTTTTTTTTTATTTCTGTAAACCGTTTTATGACGGAGGAAAACTCGTTCTGTCCGAGGAGAGACACTCTGTAAAAGTGTCGTATAATCTTTAAACGCTAAGTCGAAAAACTTAGACTTTGGATTTTGGACGATAACGGGACTGTTTTGAACAAATTTCGAAGGCATTTATCACATAAAACATAATCAAATTAAAATGATTATAAAACAATATATTCTATTTGTAAACTTGTTATTTAAACGTAAACCTAAATATTTTAATATTCCAAAGAATGCATTTGAAAAAAAAAAAAAAAAAAAATCAATTTTCATTTAAAAATGTTTAATTATTGAAAAATTTGATTAAGGTACAACCCGTTGATGATTTCAAAAATCAAATACTTTAAAAAAATGCAAAATCAAAGTTTCATTTTACAAATTGTATTATAATGTGCGAAATGTATTTGATCACGAAATAATCATTGTTTTAGAGCTTTCAAAAAGAATTATTTCAGGTACCAAATCCTTGGCTTAATTATTAGTGTCATGCGTTTTGTCACTTTACCTCTCCCCCCCCCAAAAAAAAAATAAAAATATATATGTAATCCTAGAACTGGGGTTACATGACGAGCATAGACGTTTAAACGATGACATTGCACCGACGTTGTAAAATCGAGTTGACGTAAATGTTTATATAAAATTATTAAAAATAAAATTCCCGTGTGTCCACAGCCCACACGGTGCACGGGTGTCGGGAGTCGTGGAGGAGACGCCGGGAAGACTGGAGTACGAAGTGGCACTGTACAAGGAAGCGCCGGCCCGACTGACCAACCTTAGTCACAACAGCGAACTCCCAGTTGACCAGGCCGTGCCCATCGGAACCAAACTCCAGCTCCGGGCTAGGATCAATCCACATTCAGGTATGAACCTAATGGTATACACCCACGGTATAGACCTGGTTTACGCATTGATATCGTGTCAGTACTTGACATAAAATTAAATTAAAAAGAATATATATATATTTTGAAAAATTACTTGAAAACTATAGCAATAGACCATTTTCTTTTTTTTCTTTTCATCACTCGATTCAGATTTTTTTTAATACGTTTTGTACATCATACTCAAAATATAATAACTATTCTGTTTCAAAATATTCTTCTTAGTAAATGTTTGGTTTTAAAATAATACCACATATTATTATGGGAATAATTCACTCGTTTATGAACCAGATTTTTAATTCATTCAGCTATAAATGGAGGGGAAAAAAATAATAATAAAAATTATGTAATTTCTGTAACTTCTCATCCTTCTTAATATTATAATAATATAAACGTAGCCGAATCGAATTCAGTACCGACACATGTCACCGCCACGTCCGTTTTCACGTGAATACGAAAAAACCAAAATAAAAAAAAAAATACCTCACGCTAATCCGTCAAATTCGTAGGTAACTAATATCGCGCCATCTCGGCAAACGAGATTCGTTTTATTATTTTTTTTCGTTCAAATTCAAAAAAAAAAAAAAACGTATAGAAAGTAAACGCACATCGCGTACCTAATTGGGTTATAAACCATCGCGGACGAGTGTATGCGGCAAAAAAAAATGAAATAATAATAGCAATAATAAACGTTAATTATTGATCGATCGGCAATTTATCGAAGGAAATAGCACGTGTACACGACTCTCGGGGGGAAAATCGTTCGAGTTCTCATCTCTATACGCGCACACATAGTGCCTATTTTATATTTTATATATTATTACAATATCATAATATGTATTATAATGTGTGATTTCGTGAAGGCGTCAGCTGTTATTAAACCGTCGCAATTATTATCACTTTCGCGCGCACACGTTTTTACAATAATAATAATAACAATAATAATAATAATGAAAAAATTCGTTCGACTAATCTTTTTTCGCGTTTTCATTTCTATAACCGTGTCATATTATAATATCATATCGTAATAATTGTTTTATATCTTTTTTCCTTTTTATTCTTCTTTACAGCTTGGAAGTTCGTCAAGTTAATGGAAGTGTCCGTGTCTCCGGATCCCGACAACGCGCACGTGTCCGGTAGTGTAGCTCTGGTCAAAGACGGGTAAGTGCCGCGACGAAAATCACAAAACGACATTTTCTGCGATATTTTTCACGGCATTAAAATCCCAGCCCTGGTCATAACTAAACCGCCGCAGCAGCACTCGAAGATCTGCGTTTCGCCGCACGCGCACCGCTGCAGCTGTGCCTATTTTTTATACGCGCGGAATGATAATAATGACTGCAATTTCACGACGTTTATACCAATATTTTAATAACTGGAACACGCGGCGTATAGTAATAATAATAATAATAATAATAATAATAATAATAACAATAGGTTTACATTGTACGATCGGTGTTAGTTGCCGTACGGCAAGTGAGATTATTAACTCTGAGAAATTCGGAGCGGTATAAAAAAAGTATAATTTTAGTTGAAAAAAAAATAAGAGACATACGTAGTATTTTTCGAATAATCCCCGGCTATTCACGAGAAGTACGGGGGGGGGAGAAAGGAGAACAGTGATAAATATGGCTGGGATTTTATGCCCCCCGCCCCCCCCCCAAAAAAAAAAAAATCGAAAAAAATTTCACTAAATAAAATTATGTAAATATGTCTTAAAATTCTTACAAAATGCACTAAAAATATGAGAAAATGCCTTGAAAACAATGAAAAATTCACTAATGATATACGTTAAAAATTAATTGGTTTATTACAGTCAAAAAAATTGTGTTATATTATGCACGTTATCAAACATAAAATAATCCTTTCGATAGTTTTAATTTTTTTCAATCTGAAATAATAATTTTAAAAAAATGTATTTACACATTTATTCACACTAAATAAAATAAATACACACGATTATTATAGCCGACGGATATTCATGTGAGCGATCCGAAAAATTGTGAAATATTCTCTAAAAACTCGAGAAATGCCCCCCTCCAAAAAAAAAAAAAACTATTGAAAAATGCCCTGCAAATAATAATTTAAAGTTACATTTGTCAAAAAATACAAAAAAAAAAAACTACACTGAAATAACGAGCAACGCGTGAAACACATTTTCTGCTTAGCGCTTAAAGATCTCTGTTTTGGAAGAGCAATAACAAAAAAAAAATGACATTGTACCAAAACTCCCGACCTTAGTGGTAAAGATTCTATAAAACACGGGCACACTGTAAAAATGGAAATGCCGCCGCAAATCGAATGTTCAGTGATAGCACACATGCAGATTCCCATTTCTGTGAAGATTTTAGCCCAGAACATAACAGAAATTTAATCTTTGTTATTATTTTTTTCAAGCTTACATTCGTAAACAAATAAAAACATCAAATAACGTTAAATTTAATCTGTTTTCGAAAATTTCCCGACGCCGAAAAAATGTCAAATTAAATATTGAAAAATATGTAAAATACGCACTTTTAAAATATGTATTTAAATATAACCAAAATAATATGTACTTGTATGTCGAAAAAAGAGCTAAACACGCGAAACATGCGAAATATTAAAGAGTACTGCATACATCTCCTGCAGCTGTTATGAAACGCATCTCCATATTACTTGGCCGCGTTTCGAATGATTTTTTTTTTTTAGGAAAAAAAAAAACATATTAACTCTTTATAAGTCATCCATAGCGCCGCCGTAATCATAACGTTCAATCGTGTGTATTGTAGTACGCACAAAAACGGTTTTCGTTCACTACGAGTGACCGTTACGCGGCGGCGGTTTTTTGTACTGTACACGAGCACACATGTCTCCTCATAAATAATAATAATAATAATAATAATATGGTATTAGATACAACTAGTGACTATTATGAAGCGTCGTGGACACACACACACAAGATTTTGTCCACTTGGATTTTCGTCGAATTCTTCGCGTTTATCGCGCATCACCGTTGCGATATAAACGCCGTTCTAATGCGAATATTTTCCGACGGGAATCGGAACGAAATAAATAATAATATACAATAATTCTATCGTACTAACTGGTATAATATTGTTATTATTATTATTATTATTGTTTTGCACGGGACATCGCGGTTTTTAAGTGTGTACTTGAAAACTGTACGTGACCCAGTGGCGAACTTTTTTTCTTTTTTTTTTTATTAGACCAAAATATATATATATATATACATTACATAATATTATCACATATTATATTAATTTTTACAGCTTGATTAATTTAATCCAAAAAGCAAAGCTTGCGATTGGCTAAATGAGTTGTAAATTACATTGATCGGTATTAAGATATAATAAAATAAAATTTTTACACGTTGACAAACATCATTATTTAAATTTTAACAGATAACTATTTGTTAAAATTACATAAATAAAGTTTTTATTTATACAAATTCACTTAATAAATATTTCTTAACAATTATTTTAATGCACTCAATATTATTAGATTTCAAAATGGAATGATCAAAAATATTTATTTTTTTTTTATATTTAAAGGCAATGAACTGCCGCGAAATTGTGTGTTTGCACGTAATTCGGCTTTGTTGTCGTTATAAAAATAATAATGATTATTGTTACTGTTGAAATGTATTATAAAATAAGGCGTTCTCATTTTAAACGCGTTTCGAAATGAAAAATAAATAAACGTTTTAAAAAATAATATTCAAAGTACTTTTGGAGCTCAGTTTTCACGCGAGTGATGTGGCGTTTGACTGACGGACAAGTACTCCAATTTGCTCTACTGACTTTTTACTATTGGACACGGTTAAAATTTTGGAAATATTTATGTTCATTTATTGTCAAGCCACTATTTACTATACTCGTTAATTTATTATAGAAGTTATATATTATCACAAAATGTCGGGATATGATTTATGAAATTAAATAGTTACTATAACATGTTTCGGTATAGACACCATCTTCGGGTTATTTATAATTATAATAAATTTAAATACTCAATATATTTATTAAATATTAATTAAAAACTAACATCCATTTACTACACTTAGGTATTCTCTTGCTTTTCTCTGCTGAAACTTGGTGGGTGTATTTAATGAACAATATTGTTAAGAAACAATAAATAATTTCCACAATTAAACGATTCTGAGTGGACCTTCAGTTTATACAAAACAATTTTAGGAATTTCAAAATGATAAAGTTTACTATTATTTCAGAAAAAAATGTAATTTTTACTCTAACTGTATGTTTTATATTTCGCTATTAACTGAGAAACGGAAAAAAAAATATGAGATATTTGATTTACTATTTGATTTTTAATATTACTCACGTCATTTGTGAGTTCTTAATATTATACTTGTTCCCATTTTAACGCCTATAGCAAATAAACAATTTAGCACCATCGTTATCTGATAAGACAAGTCATAGTATTTTTTAATTCAAAAAATTTACATCGTTTGATTGCGAAAATAAAAAATAAAAATATTCTGTATTGTTTTTTTCAATTAAATACTAAATAAAACCATTACCTAAAATTCGAATATATTATAATAACACTGAGAAGTATATTGTTATTATTAGTACATTGTTATGTTTGTGTGTATACATATTATAATATAACGAACGTTTGTGGCATTCTAACTCATTGTAACCGTAAATTTTGATTATTATTATTATTATTATTATTATTTTTTTTTTTGTCACACACTTTATAGATGTCGGAATCGAGATTTCGCTACGATCATACCGCACCAGCCGGCCAAATACCGCGAGAGGCACAACGAAGTGTTTTTGGATTTCGAGGCGTTCCTGTTGAGCACCATGAAGGAGCGATCGACGCTGTGGATACACTCGCAGATCAAAGCGTGCATGGACGCGAACGACTGTCAGCCGGTGAGCAAATACCCTCGAAATCATATCCTCTGTGGTGGGGGCGGGACAAGGTGTGGGGAGGGTGTTGATCGATGCCCCACGCCAATGTCATCGTCAATCGACCCCTATCGTACGAGTAATATTTGAAACCATTCTACGTTTATTCATTTTAACTTTTTCCCTCATCATTGATCATTATAATACTATGCCATCAATGTTATCAGTGTTATCAATATTTATGGTGCAACTAGGATTTTTTCGTGGGTGGCGTCCGCCCATACATCTCTACTATAATATTATTCAAGTATAAAATTATAATAAATGTAAGGTAATGGACATTTTACAAGAATTCATTAATTCTTTTAATCAATTAATTCTTTTTAATTTAGACATTTCGAGTAACAAAATCCATTTGCCTTTTTTACGAGTTGAAAATTTTTATAACGTTATTTTTGTAGATAAATAAAATTTAGCGTCGCATTTTCAACAATATGAATTTTTAAAGCATGTTTCGAGTTTATTCGTTGAATTAATAGAGGTTATAATAATTGTATATTTAAAAAGTTTTTTTTTTTTTTTTACAATGCTCATCGAATAAAATTTCCATAAATGTGATTTGAGGGAGAGGGGGTGTCCAGACACCCAAAACACTTCCCCCCCCCCTGGATTGCACCACTGGGCGGGGAGACTTATCGGGGGGGGGGGGTGGGCGGACTCGTTCGGTTTTTTTCCTCGTCGATCTATTTTATCAAAACGTCTGGGCACGAACGTGTGAAAAACCGATCGAAAAACGTTTCAAAATAATACGAGGCCATCGAGCGGACGCAAAAACGATGAATCACACTCGGGTGCGCGCGCAGAAAACGCGAATACCGTAATGTTTTGCACGGTTGACCCGCAGTGATCCCAGGTATAGTTCCCGTGAAAACGACACGAATCGGAAGAGTGCAGTTTTGAATTTCATCCGGAAAAACGCTCGTCAGCCGAAAACTATATATACGTATATTTATTATTTTAACGTTGAAGAAAAAATAAAAAATACATTTTCATTGGAACGCTGTACCAAAAAAAAAAAACTGTGAATTCCCACGTGCGATAATAATATTATCGTATTTGCAAACTATTAAATGGAAAAATATCCGAGCAATGAAAATTCAACTGCGGGACGGTAACAGTGCTACGTTTCGTCCGATTTTAGAAACGTCGTCGTTCCGTCCGATTTTAGATTCTGAACGGAGTGAAGAAGCTAGTGTTTTTACAATGATGTTTATTTATTTTTTTTTTCTGTGTACAACTTTCCGTATGGAAATACTTATCCGAAAGGTTCGATCAGCGACTTTTTGAAGCCGGATTTGCTTCTAGATGGTACATTAGATTATATTACTTTTGAATTTCTCGATTCTTCAATTTTTTTTTTTTTTGGAAAAAACTACCCAAAATTTGAC
>JAIPRM010010495.1:0-13717 GCA_025469315.1 Stegophylla sp. TES_Ste_2020
AGAATATTATGAAAATTTAAACATAGATAGAAAATCCTATAAAAAAAGATTTTTGCGCAAGAAAATTTTGAAAATGTGAAAAAAAAATTTTGGACATTTTTCTAACATTTTTTTTTTTTTTATTATTAACTTCCCTCGTTCAAAATCGTTTTATTGAAGAAATGATTTATCGTTTCTTTAAAATTTAATACGCCCGTCAAGAGAATACCACCCGTCGTGCCAAGTACACCCATCGTGCGAAGTATGTCCGGCTTTTTTTATTTATTAATGATGACGACAGGTACGAAACGACGAGGTGCGCCTTCACAGTGAGTTTTAGATATTTCAGTTGACCTATTATTATATTATAATATTATGCGTTTGAGCTGAGAAAAATCAATAAAATTAACCGCTTATTAGTTCTGTCCATAGAACACTATAATATATGTTATAATGTTGTGTGCCGTAATTCGTAAACACAATACGAGAATAATAATAATCAAATAACGCTGGGCACTCGATCATATTCTTATGAAAACGAATACCACGGCGGCGGCCGCCATAGAGAATAATAATAACAACAGTGATAATTAGGGCTCGGAACTTAATGCTCTTAAAAAGTACTATGTATGCATGCACTAAAAAGTTACAATTATACTCTAAAAATATGCACTTTTTATTTTTATCAAACAAAATTTTCATAATTACAAGTATTTTATTAATCAATGCCCATACTAAATACTCTTAAGTAGGTGGATTTAATGAAGCTTCGTAGATAATCTCAAAAGAGTATGATAAAAATGTAAAATCAACTTAAATTTCCAGAAATAAATATACAAATTAAAATAATTGCCTGAAAAACGTTTCATAAATAAAATTAATTTTCTTTTCAAATTTTTCCATTAAATTATATATATATATATATATTTGAAAAACCTAAATAAAAATTAAAAAAAACAGTTAAGTACCAAATTAAATGTATTTTAATTTCATTTATTTGAGTATAACTTCGTTATTACCTTAAAAATTGTTGCATTGAACCACTAAATATTCTTTTTAATTATTTTCAAAGTTAAAAGATCGTAAATTATTAAACATTAGCAAATTTTTATACTTTAAAAAACTAAGTACATTATTTCTTATATTTTTTTTTTTTTTTTTTATGTTTCTAATGTTCATAAAATTGGATTTGAAACACAAAGTAAGTAGTACGATAATACATTTAATATCTAATGGAAACTCTAAAAATTAATAAATTTTGTATTTTTATTCCCAAATTTCAAATTTTATCATCAAATATATGCTCTAAAAATTTGTGAAATTAAGAAATATGCTCTTAAAACTACAAAATCACCAAATATGCACTAATAAACTTAATAACGTAGTGTCATGAAATGAATTTCTAGCTTACCTAGCAATAAATCTAATTGCTCACAAAAGAAACATGCAAATGCAACAACTTCCGAGCCTTAGTGATAATATAATAATCGCGTTGCCTGGAAAGTGTTATATCGACTGTATATTATTCCCGACGTGTACCACACCGACAACAGTGTGTGTGTGTTTAATTTACTACATTATAAAATTCAAATTGTCTCATTTTGAAAACGAAACTGCGAACAGCCAACGTTATATTGACAAAACTCTTAGTGGCCAATTACGTACTGCGAGCCGGCGGAGTGTCATGATAATAAAAATTACCATAGCCACTCAAGGTCGCGTTAGCGCGAGCGTCTTTAGTCGTTTTCTGTGGGGGCGATAGAGGGCTGTGGTACGGTCAATTTTATACCCGTTTGGTGTTGGTCTCCTATAATATATTTTAATCTACCGGGTAAATCTGAATAGCCAAGTTATTATGGGCACCATTAATTTTACTTGACCTAGTTTTTGTGCGTGTCTTTTTTTTTATTTTAATATAATAAACGCACTTTTTGTCGGTGTTGTTGTTACGAACACCCATAGATTTTTAAAATGTTAATAGGTGTGTTTTTTTTTTCGCGACTAAGGGTGAAGACGACTATAGTGTTGGAGTGGGGGGAAAAAAAAAAGGAAAGAAACGCCAATAGGAGGCTATGGAGAAAACATCACACCACTATACTCGCGATTTCTATTTGTCTGTCTGTTTTTTTTTTCTTTTTTTTTGTTATTATTATTATTTTCATCCGAGTTTCGCTCTCCGACTACACGTTTTCAGATTAAACATTACTTTTTTGTCGCTCCCATTCGGACGTCGACCGATGTGGTGGGGTGGTACTCGTAATAATATACATTTGCAAACACAAAAACATCACACTAATGGCCCAGAACTTCGTAGTCTTTTCCCGGAAGTGGAAAATGTATTATACGATTATTTATTTTTGTTTGCTTGGTTTTTTTTTTTTTCACTAAATCCAGCGTACGATATTAATTTATTATAATGGTGACTTTTTTTTTGTCAATCCCTAAGTGGTACAAAAGGTCACTGGGTATTTGGAAACTTTTCGAATGAAAATAATTATGTTTACGTAGAATATACGCGCATATTATAATAATATAGTGCCGTTGAAACTATTTTTATTTTTTTTATAGTCATTTTAATATCAACGGTAAGTCGTCATAATAATAAAAATTTAATATAGGCAACAACGTACAACAGAGATGATTTTGTCAATACATAAAAAATCTAATCACTTTTTGAAAAAGAAAACGGTAAAATATAGTGTATTTTAGATTTTTTATTTTGTATTATTTAAAAGTAGAAAAATCTAACGAATAATTGTGTTATGTTTTTATAAGTGTTGAGAGAACACAAAACAAAATAAACACGAATCACAATAATTATAATTGCAATAATTAAAAGTATTAAAATATTTAAGGTAAAAAAAAAAAAAAAGAAGAAACTATTATCAAGTGCTAAAAAATCTTAATTAAAATGTTTTACTTGTAAGTATTTATACAAACTGTACTTCAATTGAAAGCTCATAAAAATTTCAAAATACCTATACTGTTTTTTTTTTTTTCTATCGATAGGTTATTATTTTGTAAAATCAATTTCTCATATGAAATAATTATTATGTGAAAAACGATTTGCAATCGATTTTTCGTTTTAGGTCACGGAGGACGTTAGATGATACGACGATACGCGTTACGAGAAAGTATTCCTCGAAAACAGTAAACAAATTATTTGATTGCGAACGGAATGCATTCTGTTTATGAGACTGTTCAGTTATATTCGATTTGTCCTACACGTAAAATGTGATGTCTCCTCTTTACATTTTCATCGTCGACTTTTATCCAAGCGCGCGATTTAAAAATCTCACTCTGGAAATCCGGTTAATTTTGATAACAATATAAGTATATAAAAAAAAGCCGGACATACTTCGCACGATGGCTGAGATTCTCTTGACGGGTGTATTTAATTTTAAAGAACCGATAAATCATTTCTTCAATAATCTACAATAAAACGATTCTGAACGAGGGAAGTTAACAATATAAAAAGAAAATAAGAAAAAAAATGTTAGAAAAATTTCCAAAATTTTTTTTTCACATTTTCAAAATTTTCTTGCGCCAAAATCTTTCTTGTATGATTTTCTATCTATGTTTAAATTTTCATAAAATTCGGATCAAAAAATGATGGTTTCCAAGTCGTTTTTGTCAAATTTTGGGTAGTTTTTTCCAAAAAATAAAAAAAAATTGAAGAATTGAGAAATTCGAAAAATGACCTCTCTAAAGTACAATCTAGAGGCATATACGGTTTCAAAAAGTTACTGATCGAAACTTTTGGACAAGTATTTCTATACGAAAAGTTGTACACAGAAAAAAAGAAATAAACATCATAGTAAAAACACTAGCTTCTTCACTTCGTTCAGAATCTAAAATCTATATTGCAATGTTAGTAGATATACTTAGGTATATAATTATTATGTGTTATAAACGGCTACTGGTATATTCATTAGAGAAGAAGGTCTGAAGGTCTGAAATTTTAGATTCTGAACGAAGTGAAGGAGCTTATGATTTTACAATGATGTTTATTTATTTTTTTTCTCACTTCCTGGAAACTCTTTTTCGTATAGAAATACTTGTTCAAAAGTTTCGACCAGTATCTCTATAGAACCGGAGTCGTACCCAAATGGTACTTAAAAGAGGTCATTTTTTCAATTTCTCAATACTATTTCCAAAAACCGGGAAAACTGTCGAAAAATCGACAAAAAACGGTAAAATATGCAATCATATATTATGTACTTTAACGTACATATAAGAAAATTAGTTAAACCGATTGTTTTAAAATTTGGTTATAGTTAAAGCTCCGCTCAGAATCTTTTTATTGAAAAAATGATTTATCGCTTCTTTAAAATACAATACACCCGCCAAGAGTATCCTACAGAGTTACTCAGAATTCCCATGGTGTGAAATATGTCCGGTTTTTTAAATTCAAATTTTATCGTAAAGCGGAACACATTTTCAATAATTTCAAATTATTAAAAATGTCCTGGATTAAATTTACCTAATTTATATAAATGTTCAGTGTTTCAATAAATTAACTTAAAAATGCTTAATTACCTACAAATATTTAGTATTATTATAAATGTAACAATGATAACAACAAAGATTTGAATTTGGTACTCTGTATAATAAATATATAAATTAATTTGTAAATTGTAAAAATTGTATCATATTTTTTACGTAGATAAAAATATAATCTATTTTTGGACTTAAACACTTCAAAAGTGAATTCACTGTACCACTTAACTCCCCAGACGAAACTATACTTGAAACGTTGCATGTGTATACATTCTACACTACATATTCTTTTTGTCGAGTTACTACCACTTTTCAACTTTTGTAACACTTTTTTATAAATTGCACTTCATATTTCCTACTTTTGTCTCAGGCTATAATATAATACTGACAATTTTAACGTTTTGGAGTGGACGTAACATGACGCGTAAGCCTGCATGTGAAAATAAGTAAAATAATTTTTCACTGAGGTAGTTTTGAAACTCATTATATTTTAGCAGTATACAACAATATTATTATTGCGTGAATTAAATGATTTTAATATTTTACGTTTTATAAGAATTGAAAGTTTAAATTATAGTAAAATTTCAAATACTTCTGACTGAAACGTCAAAATATAAAAAAAAAAAAAAACCGGACATACTTCGCACGATGGGTGTTCTTCGCATGATGGGTGGGATTCTCTTAACGCATGTATTTAATTTTAAAGAAACGATAAATCATTTCTTCAACAAAACGATTCTGAACGAAAAAAGTTAATAATGTAAAAAATAAATGAGAAAAAAAAAGTAAAAAAATGTCCAAAATTTTTTCTTCACATTTTCAAAATTTTCTTGCGCCAAAATCTTTCTTATATGATTTTCTATCTATGTTTTAATTTTCATAAAATTCGGATCAAAAAATGATGGTTTCCGAGTCGTTTTTGTCAAATTATAGGTAGTTTTTCCAAAAAAAATATTGAAGAATTGAGAAATTCCAAAAATGACCTCTTTAAAGTACAATCTAGAGGCAAATCCGGTTTCAAAAAGTTATTGATCGAAACTTTTGGACAAGTATTTCTATACGAAAAGTTGTACATAGAAAAAAATAAAAATAAACATATCATTATAAAAACACTTTCAACATATCAGAATCTAAAAAAATTCTTGTGAAATTATTATGAACAACACGACAATTTAATGACAATATTTTCATTTCTGCTGTAAGTACTTGTGCTTATTATAAAATTATAAAATAACAATAGTTGATGTACTCTCATTTTGTGAAATAATTTATTGGCTAAAATTGTGATAATTTTATTATACATAGTATTCGAATTCCGTACGAACTCATACGATTTTGTTTTATTAGGTTAATAATTATTAATTGTTATTATAATACAAAGTTGTTTAAAAAAAAATATTTCTTATTAAATATATAATATTCCTATCTGACGTCAATTTTTATTAACATTGAAACCTTATAACGAACAAATTATAATAATAAAAAAAAAAATATGATTACTACTTATCTTTCGTCCACTGTACATTTAATCTCTATACCACATAGGTGTTCAGCTATTTAAGCATTCGTGCTCTTATTTGTAAACAAATTCACTCGTTTTTAGGTATGCGTACTGCGTACAACACATTAATATTCTTTGTAGTCGGTCTTGTGCGCGCGGTTTTGTAGTTCTCGCTATTATTATTCGGAGACATTATTTGCATAAAATTTGTGTATTTTATATGTATATTTTGATATGTGGCAATGTTCGGACAGTAAAAAACGCGTTCCAAAATAATATACGGTATTGAACGTCTGATTTCAAGGGTAAGTTTAAGAATAGAAAATTAATTTTATTGATAATAATTTTATTCTCGTCCGAATTTACTGCAAAAGCGGTTGTTAAAAGTCAGTGCTGTGAATTTTCAAGTGGACGTCATACGCTGTAAACAACGCCCAATCGAAAACAATGTCGGTTTTTGTTTTCAATCATATTCACACGTTAAAACGTTTTAACAGCCACTAGTGATTATATTAATTATCCCCACTTAACATTTTATCCTTTCTCCAGAATATTGTGTAACGTAAATATTAAGTTAGATTTATTGCATAATTAAAGAACACTCGTCCGAGTGGGTAAAAAGAATTTTTTTCCTCCTCTATCATTAACACATTACCGAAACAAAAAGTTTAGTTCAAAACTTTTATTGAGTGTTAATAGAAATTTTTATGTAATAGAAATGACGTATGATTTCAATGATCACGATTAGAATATTGTAGGTAAGCATTTTTTTTTTCTTTTCAACTATAAAAAAAAAATATGAGTCTAATAAAAGATTTTCCGTACAAGGTAATGAGGTTGATTAGTTATCAAGTAGGTACAGAGTATAAACTATAAATTCTCAATATTGTTTTATTGTTCGTTGATTTTTTTTTTTTGTTTAGGGTGTATCAAATGATGAAATAGAAGCATTATTTAGCTTAACTCAATTTATTTTTCTATTCAATATGGGTATAACTGAGCTATATCTAATGAATAAAACCTAAATAACTTAGTAGTATATTGAATGCAATTACGAAACAAAAAAAAAAAATCCGGACGTACTTCTCCCCCTCTCCAATCGCGATAATTTTTGTGGGTGTGTTAAAACGGTAGTTAGTTAATTCCTTCAATGAAACAACTCTGAGCGGAGTTTCAATTAATTACACCGAACTGTAAATTATTGACAGTTTTGTACTGAGTGTGTTTAACAATTTAATAACAGAACAATGCATGTCCATTTCATTATATTGTTCGTGAGAATGTTACATTTTTTTTTTTGTTATTTGAAATTCACTTAACTGGTATTATCAAAAATGTAAATATAAATAGAATATAGATCTGTACAGGAATTATAATTTTATTGGACATGTAAACTTAGAAAAAACGAGATATTTATAAATTTCTATAATTATACCAAAATAAGTTAAATTTTTTTGAACATTTATTTAGTCCAAGACGACCGTAAATGTAATATACATAATTGTGGATCCTTTTTAAATACTATTTTTTTTTTTTTTTTTGATAATATATGACTAAAAAATTATATTCACCTTTCAATAAAGTATTCCATTAAATTTCCTCAAAATAATTGGTGTAGAACTATTGACTCCATGAAATTATTTTGTTTTGTTTTAATCTCGGATTAAGCTACGTCACTACTATAATACGTTCCGTTCTATAACAGTTGGTATGAACAGTATCTCGAATTGATAATTTTTATTACATATTATTTTTATAGTCAAAAATTTACATTAGACGGACATTGAAAATGTTTTGTAAATTTAATTTAAAACAACAATTTTACCTATGTTTACCAAAACTAGGGTACGAGATAGAAATTCGGGCGTCACACTAAACTTATGAAAGCGTCTATTGTATTTATTGCAATATTTATAATTCAATCGATATAATTAATATAAAGTCTAAGAAATTTATTACCTGAATGCCAACAAGGGATGGGAAAAAAAATAAAAATAAATTTAATTAGCCACCTCTCTATTCTTATTTTACTTGATATGCTTCGTTATTATATTTTAATGGATTTTTAGCTGTACTATATCTTTTATAGTATTTATCTATCTATCTATACATTTAAGAGTGAATAAGGTAATCGAGATTCGAAATTTTCTTTTAAGAATTTCTTGTTGTTTGTGAGTGTAGTAATATTATTTCGGCGTAATTCCGCTGCACATTAGCAAAATTAGAATAACGATTTTGGGAGGGACTAATAAATTTATTTGTTTGATTTAACCTCCCCAAAGGCATTGATCTTATGAAATTTTTGGGGAGGGAGGATTAGCCCCTAGCCCACTCCCCCGCCCCTATTTGCATCTACGCTGCGATGTGTTATAATTATTACTTTATAATATAATAATACAAATATAACGTTATGAATCAATATTGATTTAAAAATTTTTTTTTTCAAATTGTGTTGACTTGTAATATTTAAGTTTTTTTTTTTGTATTTTGTGAGTAAATTCACGGAGAACATTAAATTTATCCATAATAAATTAATTGACAATATCATACTATTATTTAAATGTTTTTAAAACCTTCAACAAATTTTTTCTAATATTCTCTCCAGTGTACACGTATTTTATTATTTTATATTACGTTGCACGGAAACTGGAAACACATGAATAACTATGTGAAATTAAATTCAAAACTATGTAATTTGAACCATTGCGTGTTGAGTATTTTTCAAGACCGGTGCTATTAATCTATAATAATATACCACCACTGTATATAAAAATATTAATAATATGTGATGACAACGTATTTTATTTAGCATAAAACGTAAAAATATTATCAGCTGATCGTTTTTAACAAAACACGAAGCACAAATGCGTAGTAATTATTATATATATTTAATACAATTTTAATGTTTGTATTTGTTCGCGATAACGAAATATCGATAAAATGTAACAATAATTAAATTATTGTATCAATAAAAAACATTTTCAACCAGCCATAACGGTGCCTTTTATTGTCAGTACGTTATTTTCGATCAAAAACGTAAACTATTTTGAATCTGAACCGAAAAGTTTTCACGAATGAGACTTAAATTTTTCCAATACCATACAATTAATTTTTTAGTTAATACATAATATCGATGGATCATTAAACATTTTAATAAATCGTTTTATGGATCATAATAATATGTAACTTTGATTATTTTTTTTTCAAATTGATTTATATTATACAGGCTACAGCTCAAAGGTTATTTCGGAACTTTATATTAATCATTCGATTTTAGACGCATTTCAAATAATTATTTAATGGGGCTCATTTGAAGATCGATTGAAGATTAAAATAAAAATATGATAGTATATTGATACTAGTTCGTGCTACACATATTATAATACCAATAATTCATAATAATACCATAAAATATCATAATTGATTATAAATTGATTTCCATAGCGATGAATGAAACTATTATGTTTTTGCCGTAAAATCATTACATTCATTATGAAATAATTAATAAAATTTAATTTATAGGTCTTACTTGGTGTAGAAGTACTTATATTATAATGAATATTATACTATAAGTAAAGCCGATAATGATATAGGTATCATAATATAAATATTTGATGTTGAACATGAGAAATTACACATAAATACAATATCACGATAGTTTTGATAATTTAAAAAGTACTTTTGATATTGTTTATGTTTCGTTTAATATAAATTGTCTTGTACCAAATTATAAAAATATATAGTACAGGTTACTTAATATAGTCAGGTTACTTAAATTTAGCGAATGTAACTCTGTAATAACTAACTAAAAAAAAGATAGGTCAACAATTATTATTATTCTTTATAACGTAATATAACCCATAGCTATCTAAAAAGCTATAAAAAAGTTAAAAGTTTAACTGATTATAGACAATAATTATTATTTCTTCTAACGTGTATTAATAACAAATAAAAAAAAAAAAAAAATGTAAATGAATTATACATGACCATGAAATACCTATAGTTCGTGCCAGTTTCCTACTACCTATACGTGCAAGATTAATTATTTTATATACGTGTATAATAGTATTGTTATAGAACAGAATAAACTATATAAATTACATATTTTATCATACAACATAAATATTGCATAACCTCAGATATTTATGCAATTTATAAAATTTAATATAAAAGTCTACCTAGTGCATTTTACACTTTCATTGAATTTAGGCATGAATATGTAAACAGGAAATGAGTGTAAAAATTGAGTAAACTTTTGCTTAAAATAAAAAATTGTTTTTTCAATGATGATTGGTTTTTTTTCTATTATTATTATTTTATTCTATAAAAATTATTTCATATAGAAATACTTGTCCAGAAGTCTCGACCAGCCACTTTTTGAAATCGGATTTACTGTAGATTGTACTTTAGAGAGGTCATTTTTCGAATTTCTCAGTTTTTTATTATTTATTTTTTTTATTTTTTGAAGGGAGAGGGGAGGAGGAACTACTAAAAATTTGTCTCTCCTTGGAAAAAACCTAATAAAAACTGTCCCGACATTGTGATGTTTGAAAAATATATTTTTTATAACACTATAATTTTCACTTTATTTTCTTTATTTTTTTACTCGTTTTCGTTGCCACTTATGGGTTTAGAACTGTGAAAACTTTGAAAACATTGTGAAGAGTGTAAAAATTATTATTTTTTTTCATATACATAGTGAAAAAAAATGTTTTAATTTAAACAGCGACGGAAAAACGACACCACTCATAGCTATTTCAATAAGTACGAGGCTAGGTCGTGTTTTTTTTTTTTTCCCGAAGGGACTTGGTTTATCCTGTTGTATTTCAATTGACAGCCGAGGGTCGTCGCAGGTTACACGTTAACAATGATAATTATTTGTATACTGCGGCGATTCAATATTGTCACATTATAATATTATACGGCAAACCTTATGTGAAAAGATTTCAAATAAAATTATTATCCGGTAATACTCGTTAACGCGCGCGCACGTGTAGCGTTTTATTGGCTGGAAATCCGGCGACTTGTTTGCACACGGCCGCGGAAAACGTGAAAACCCGCTAGTGCGAATTTTTACAATGGAAAACAACTTGTTTGCGCGTAAGAGACATGACGTTCGGACGTCAATAAAAAAACCAATGCATCCGCACTGTTTTTAGTTCAGTGGTTCTTAACCTTTTTCCAATGACGGAACACTTAACATTTTATGAGATATTTCTAGCGGAACACAAATGATTTTTCATAATTATACACTTCTTATAATAAAATTGACCAACGGCTAAATAAGAATAAAAATTTTTGGGAGGCTAATCCAAACTTGTATGAAAATTCAAACATAGATACACTGCAATAATAATATGAGAAATATTTTGGCGTGAGAAATTTTTTTTTTGAAAATGTGCAAAAAAAATTTGAAAATTTCTTTCATTCTAACACTTTTTCCCAGAGTTTTGAATTTTGGCGGAACACCGGTTAAGAACCACTGGTTTAGTTGAGTTCGATAACTTTTTTCTTATATAGTATAGTGGTGAATCAGTGAGTTCTGAAGGACGCTACAGTTTCGGAAGTTTTTTGAACCCGGCGCAAGAAAAATTGCCATTCAGGACTGGTTTTCCACGGTGAATCGATAGTTGTTTCCTATATTTAATTATTGCGCTTGCCAAGCGAGTGAGGAAATTTCGCGAAGTGAACAGATAGCTGCACTCGTAGCTCAAAAATTCGTCACATATTTTTCCAATTAAATGTGTTATCATAGAATTAATAATCGAGCATAAGTATAACGACACACAAAATTATTAAACAACATAATACAAATTAATTATTGACATTGAAAATCATTTTTAAGTATACCTGTTGATATATAATACAGTTCTGGATTTGTTACAGTGAGAAGGGGGAAATGTTTAAAAACAATCTTGTATCTCCATGTACTCCACGGAGTAAGCGTTGTGTAAGTGTAAAAAATAATGGCGAAATGCACTTTTTATTAATAAACTTGAACATTAACTGTCAAAAAGAGCAATTCCAAACTTACAGAGAACTTGCTTCAAAGTTCCTGATCAGTGATTTTTAGAATTTTGGTCATCGCCATAGAAATTAACTGTGAGATATCCATTATATTTATTATTATATGTCCAAGATTAAGACTATTTTATAGCTTATAGTTATATCGATTGGTTGATTTTTTTTAATATTTTACGCTGATATTGTACTAACCGTCGAGTATATTTTTGTAAATAACGTCCAAGTCACCTGCTAACTGTTGCAAAACGCATTAAAATTAAAATTATTAGATAAGTTCAAAATGCTAATTTTTTTCTTTTTTTTTTACATCCTAGCATTCCTAGTAATCCCTGGTTATAAATTACACGCACTTATAATTGTTATATATGCACTAAAAATTGTATTTTTATTTTTTATTAAACTTTTTGATTACATTTCATAATTTTAAAATGTTGATTGATATTTGTAAGCAAAAAATAAAGTGTATAATATAGAAGATAATATGCAGTATAAAGGATGAATATTTTATGTTTGTTAGTAAGTATGAGCATTTTAAATTATACATACAGTTAGTTATAATTTGGTAAAAAATAATAATAATAACAAAGAAAAATAATACTTTTAATTATCAATACATTTTGAATTGCAATGATTTATAATCTGGTACTTCAGGTTCTTGTAGGATGAAAAACTGTGTTCAACATCAACACTGGTTATCGGTGCGTATTTGAAACGAACAAATTGTTGATATAATTACTTTCAACTTGGAGTTTTTTTGAAATTTCTTCTTTTAAAACCACAATTCCTTTATTATTATTTAAAACCTTTGTACTATTCGTTTTAATTATTGTAATATACTTTGTGCTATTGGGAAATCAATTTATAGAATTTTTCACTCGTTTTAAAAATTTTGATGAGTTCACAAGCAGTGACAAATTAGAAATGTCGAGCTTTTTGATATTTTCAACGATATGTGGAAAATATTTTTAAATGTTTTTTAAAAAAAAAATATTCGTAGGGACTAAATATATTCTTTATAGAACGTGAAGTATTTAGTATAATATAAAATAATATGTAATATTTTTTATTAATATTAATTTTTCCTCAACCCCTGTTATGGGCGTTAATCGTATTTTAAAACGATTCTGAACGAGGGAAGTTAATAATATAAAGAAGGAAGTTGTTAATACTATAAATATAAAATAGTAGGTTAGATACTGTTATTTAATAGTGTAAACATATACATATACATATAATAGTGTATACATTTACATGGCAGTCCGTGTAATAAGTGACAACAATATGAGAAATGTAGTCCAAAGGCCACACCGTAATTACCGACTTGTATCGTATTAAATTTAGCATCGAAAAATACGTACGATAAGATAAGCGAATAACAAATTCCTTTTAGTGTCCGTACTTTCGAGATTTTTTCAGTCTTACCCTTGTAAAATGTTTAATTCTTTGTCCGTAAGAAATTTTATTGCACCAAAATATTCGCAATGAAATTTTCTATTTAGACATCAAATTTCAAAATAATCGGTTGGGCCAATTTTCTTATATATACGTTAAAGTGCGTGATTTTAGGTGTAACTAACGAATTCAGTCGAAATTCTAACTTCAAACGGTTATAAAAAAAAAATTGACTAACGATTTTTGAGATTTTTTCAGGTCAAGTAGACATATATGTCAGTGAGATAATATTAAATTTTCAAGTCTTAATATCAAAAATCA
>JAIPRM010010496.1:0-13716 GCA_025469315.1 Stegophylla sp. TES_Ste_2020
CGAGTCGTTTTTGTCAAATTTTGGGTAGTTTTTTCTAAAAAAAAAATAGAAGAATAATTGAGAAATTCAAAAAATGACCTCTCTAAAGTACAATCTAGAGACGAATCGGGTTTCAAAAAGTTATTGATCGAAACTTTTTGACAAGTATTTCTATACGAAAAAGTGTTAACAGAAAAAAAAAATAAAAAAAAAATAAATAAACATCATTGTAAAAACACTAGCTTCTTCACTTTGTTCAGAATCTAAAATTGATTTTTTTATCTAAAATAAAAATGCTAATTCGGTTAGTATAATTATCACAGCATTTTTCTGCTGTTATTATGACGTTGACTAAGTTAAGTATTTTACACTGAAGTCTCCTCGGTGAATTTTTTTTTGACTTCAACATTTTTATTTTTACTATTATTATTCACTCTAAGTATTTTTAAATGTTTTTCTATTATTAATTTCTTATTCGGTATGAAATTTCTATTTTGGAGGAATAAATAAGTGTAGGATAAATTTACGGTTTTGTAAAAAAACTTCTAAACTAAAAATTTAAACAACGGCATAATAATATGACCTACAAACTGTCTTTTATCAATATATGTTTTAGTTGTCTTTTATAAATACAATACGAATACCTGAAAATTAGTAAAAATAAAATGTGATGAAACACTTGTCTATATAAGATTTTATTAAAAAAAAATTACAACTTACTAACAACTTAAGTGCTAACAATATGTCAATATGGTAGAAATAGATTAAAAACACGGTCATTTGGGAGGGCTATAGCGTCCTTAGCCCCTTAGCCTCCCCTTGACTACACTTTTGGTTTTAACCAACCACTTCAAATATGTAAACGGAAAACAAGTATCAGAAAAAAAGTCTCTGTTTTTTTTTTTCCTGGCAATTATTATAAAAAAATGTATGTAGGTTAGGTTAGTGTGTAATAAAAAATCTTTATAGGTACAGTCGATTAACGGTATACCTAGCGTCCTAGCACAACCCTTGGCTCTGCCTAGGTGAATATCCGTAGTATAGAAACGAAAGGTTTTTATTGCGTAACAATAAATATAAGTGTGCGTGTATTTTTTTTTCTTGAATTAATGCAAACAAATCGTATACCCTTTTAACTAGTTATCATATTTATCTATTATATTTATATTTTATCAGATTTATATGAATTTTAATTAAAAAATTAAATAAATGAAAGAAATTTATACATTTGTAATTAGCTGATGTTTTTTTTTTCTAGTGTGGGACTTTTTTTTTTCTTGTACAGGACTTTTTTCCAGGATTTTTTCTCCGAGATTCCTTTATATCATTATAAAGTGTAAACCGCATAAATCTCAAACGATCATTTGATGGATTGATGAACGACTGTGACAGTAAGTTGACCCATGAAATAACGCTGTATATTAAAAGTATATTAGGACAAAATTTTTATTTACCGCCTACCAAAAATTAGGAATTATTTAGAACGTAAGCTCAAATTGACGTTTGAAAAATGATGTCATTATTCAAAATTAGAGGAAATAGTTTGTTCTCGCGGATGCTTTGGGAACGTTTACTCACATTACAACAGCAAATCTAAGGTAAAATAATTAATAAGGTCATACGTCAGTCAATCGTCATAATGCTTCGCAAATCAAAAATTCTTCTCGATTTGACAACCTAAGTTAGGAATTAGCTGGGATTACATTTTTTTTAAAAAAGAAGAATTTTCGTAAATAATAATTATAATGCCTAAACTTATTCTCGCGGTAGTTAACCCTACATTTCAACATCGGCAAACTTCAAATTACCATATTAATGTTATATTCAGTGCTAATGATTATCGCACGAAACGGTTAAAATCGTTGTTTTCAAAATCAAAAAATGAATTAGAATTGAATCAAAATTGAAAATTGGAGAGGTGAGTGGTAAAAAGAAATTAAAACGATATGACAACAGTGTTCGAGTACTTAAAGTACTGATTTTTCAACAAGATATGTAAAGCATCTTAAATTATGAAAATGTTCTGAAAACAGATTAGCTCACCCACAAACCTTATTAATAAAAATAAAATACGTAATTAACAAAACACTTTATAAACATATATTTCAAAAGGGGTTATAACCGCTTATCCTCCCCCCACTGGGTGCACAACTGCACAAACATTACAACTATATCGTTATGCAATAATTGTTTTACGGGAAGAATAATTATTATAGGTACTTATAATTATAAGTTTCGATAGATTTTTAACACTTTCTAGTCTCGAACATTCCGAGACGTTTTAGAAGGTGAAGGCACGTCAACGATGATGTCATGTCGTTCAATCGTGTACCAAATAATTTAATGATGAGACATTGTTGGAGATAAATGGACAAATTATGCGTTAAAAAAACAGCAAAAATATGAATAAAATAAATCAAAAATGTGCTAAAAGGAGAACTAAATATAGGAAATAATATTCCATTTTAGTTTTATGAATATTTATTTTATATATATTATTATTATAATTATTATTTTTAATTATTTGAATAAAATTTCCACTGCGGTAGATAATTATAAATAAATAAACAAATGCATTTATCGTTCTCGTAAATAAAGTAAATGTCTTACATTTAAAATACGTATTATGAATTGATTGTATTTTCAACGTACAATCGATGACAATTGTCTGAATAAATATTTTTTATATTTCTTTAAACGAAAAAGAACTTAAATACGAATATATATTAATCTAAAACATACAAATATATTTCTTTATATATCAAATTTAATTTTGTTTTTCATATCCAGTGAATTTAACCACTATATTATTAAAACAACAAAATTTGCGTTCAACTTAAGTACGTATTATGGGACACATTTTAACTAAAAACGCGTTTGTATGCACAAAAAAATCATTAACATGCAAATCTTACAAAAACTAACGAAATATGAAAAAATAAATAAATAATACCACAAATGTATTATGAACTTATAACGTTATAGAACAGATTTTTAGCTCTCTTTACTGTAAATTGAAGACGGAGAGAAAAATATGAAATCATTTTAACTTCTCATTCATAATTATGACATATTAACGTGATAAATATTGATGAAAACTTAAATATGGGTATATTGAATAGAGGTATTAAAGCAAGGCTGCTCAATTTATTTTGGAAGCGGACTATAATTTCAATTATATTTAGCTGGAGGGCCATCTTATGAGCAAGACTTACTTACACTTATGATTCATTTATAATTCTATATTCTCTACAATATACATAGATACTTAAATATATAGGTATTTAATCAAACAACATTTTAAATTGCACATGTTTTAATAATAAAAAAATTTTTATTAAATAATATAAAAAAAAAAAAACCGGACATACTTCGCACGACGGGTGTTCTTCGCACAACGGGTGGGATTTTCTTGACGGGTGTATTGAATTTTAAAGAAACGATAAATCATTTCTTTAATAAAATGATTCTGAATGAAGGAAGTTAATAATATAAAAAATAAATGAAAAAAAAAAAATGTTAGAAAAATTTCCAAAATTTATTTTTCACATTTTCAAAATTTTCTTGCGCCAAAATCTTTCTTACATTATTTTCTATCTATGTTTAAATTTTCATATGTTCGGATCAAAAAATGATGGTTTCCAAGTATTTTTTGTCAAATTTTGGGTGATTTAAGAATTAGGTACCTAACGTTGTTCGTAACAAATTTATATTTCTTCAAAGTACGATATTAATAATTTAGCGTTTTTTTTCGAATTTGTGCGAAATAAATGATTTAAAAAACATTAAAATATGCGCTGTACTGAACAATTATAAGAGTAATTATTATTTTTATTTGCAATAGTAGTTGAGAAAAAAAAATACTATTAACAGGCCGCTTGCTCTGGATAGAATTTTATCAAAGTCACATATTTTCTTTTGTGTTATCGCATCACGATTCTCGTCACATTCAATCGCGATCGACTCGTAACCGAAATACGAGTACGAGAGAAGGCGTTAAATATCTAATGAAATTTTTGAATAAATTAAAAATGATTTTTGAATAAATTAAAAAAAAAAAAAAAATTGTATGCTTGCTTAATTTTGACAATGTCGTTTTGAATAATATCGATCACGTTAATACTTTAATGCGATAATCAAAGAGTCGAGTAATATAGACTTGGTTTGGATTATTACGATTCGATTTATTCTTTTGGTTAAATATGTGACAAAAAAAAAAAATAAATAAAGAAAAACAGTATTTTGTAATTCATTAGACGAAGCGAGAATTAAAGCGAAGTGTTTAAAACAGATTCAAAGAAGGAATTTTTTTGTGAAGTCGACAATGAAGGAATTGTCAGGTATTGCAGATAAAAATAGTACTACTTAAGTATGAACATTTTATTTTAGATACGAAAAAATATGTTAAAATTCTATCTTGACCTGAAGTTGACGTTGGGGATATTATTTTTATTTTTCCAGTTATCATAGTTGCCACAACTGAGGGAAATTAAAACGATGTTAATTCTACAATGAATCACTAGTTCATCTAGAAAGTATGTAAATTATGCATTATGTATATATGTATATATAATGTATAATTTCCATAATATATATATAAACAAGCAATAAACAATAATACAGCAATAAACGTAAGAAAAGTACAAATTTTATTTGTTTATAAATCGTAATGAATTGAGATTTTTATACTTAAAAAAATAAAAGGATGGATATGATTTTTTCAATATGCCTAAAAAAATGACTTTAAAACCAAAAATTATTAAAAAACTGTGAAATAAAAACGTTACTAATGAAAATTCACATAACATATGTCATATTTCTCTAAAATGTGAGCCCCGTCCAAAAAAGTAAAGCAAAGATAGATTTAATTTTAGTAAATTAAAGTAAAGTAAAGCACAGCAAAGATAAGTAAAGTATAGACAAGAAAGCCGGAAATACTTTGCTCCATGGTTATTCTTAGCTCCTCGTGTCAGATACTTTCGGTGGGCGTGTTTAATTCTATAGAAACAATAAATAATTTCATTAATAATACGATTCTGAACGAAGTACGTTACCTTATAATATAAAGAATAATAAATGTCGTCATTTTCAACACACCTATCAAGAGTATGTGACACAAGAATACCCATGGTGTGAAGTATGTCCGGCTTTCTTGTCTATACTTTACTTTACTTTACTTTACTCTACTTTACTTTTTCTTATCTAATAAATAAAGAAAAGGGGAAAAAGACAATTTTATTAAAATAAAAAGAAACTTATGAGAAAAAAGTGTTGAAAAAAATTTTCCAAATTTGTTTTTCACATTTTCTAAATTTTCTTGTGATAAATTATTTCTCACATTATTCTCTATATACGTATACACTTTCATAAAGTTTGGCTTAAAAGAAAGATAGCTGCCAAGTAATTTTTCGTCAAGTTTTAGGTAGCTTTAGCCAAATTTTGAGAAAACAATTGAGAATTTCGAAAAATGATCTCTTCGAAGTACCGTTTAGAGAAAAATCCGGTTTCAAACATTTGCCGTTCGAAACTTTTGTACGAGAATTTCTATTACGAAAACTTGTACACATAATACATATAAAATAAAAGAAAATAATAAATATCGTTGTAAGAACACTAGCTCCTACGTATAGAATCTAAAAAAAAAAACACATGCCAACGCATCGTGTCCCCATATCTGTGTACTGATAACTCGAATAAAAAGGTGTTATAAATAAAACAATTAAAAAACCCTCTGATAGAAACTAATAAAAAGTGTGTGTGTGTGTGTGTGTGTGACGAGTAACGATCGAGTTCAGACTCTCGTATATCCTTTAAGCGCATTATAATGTAGTTTATAAATTATTATAAATAATAATAATATGTCTGCGTACGGAAACGTAATGCGCTCCGTACCGCTCTCGCTAATAATATAATAATAATAATAATAATAATAACAATATGCAAATGAAGCCCGCAACAGACACGCGTGTTTACGACTGGTGTGTTCTAATAAAGAACAGTAATTACGTACTTGTACGAACAGTGTTGTAGTGTCGTCGCAGTTAAATGCGTGTGGATAAAAGTAATTGTTTTATTCGCAGTTCCGTGTCGAACGATAACATTGTCATAGTGCTGTGCGCTCGTATTACTTATAATATTATTTGCGCCATAGAATCCCACCGCGGTACGCGAAGGGTGCTCTATCGAGTACATCACCCCACACACTAGCTGGTATTATTGTAGTCGTTGTTGTTGTACTACACGTCACAATGTCCATTGTCCGAAGTCAACGATCCTTTTATGCAATAACAATATTATTATTATTATTATTATTATTATATACTAACACCGCCGCCGTCGTGTTGCCCCATTGACGAACGGTTAATTTCAGTGATTTCATTAGCGAACGCACGCCGCACGTTATTTTCAAAAGTCAAGTCGTGTGTCATGAGTATCCGACACGACGTCATTATATTATATTATCTATAATAATATGATACGCACGCCGCCGTTTAATCGTGTGTTTGTGTGTGTGTGTGTGTGTGTGTGTGTGTAACGGGTGATGTTAACACATTTGTCCACAGTATATGACCGGATAAAGTGAACATATAGGCCGTGCGTTTTGGCTAATGTGTAATTTTTTGAATTTTTACGCTTGAAATGTCAACAATATACGGATAATGTTAACGTCGGCCAATGACGAATAATATAAATAAAGTGCACAATATTAATTACGATGACGTACGAATAATTATTGATGTTAGCATTCTGTAAACCAGTGCTTCTCAAAATTTTTATTTCAGGCTCCCTAAATTTAATGTAAGTGTTTCAAGGCCCCCCTTAATCAATATCATTAATTATTTTTATTAATTATATACAAAAATTACATGCACTATTTCACACGAATAATATTTTAAATAAAATAAATATTTCATGGTCCTCCAATAAATAAGCCACAACTCCCTAGGGGGCCGCAGTCCCAAGGTTGAGAAACACTGCTGTATACTTTAACGTCACAATAACGAAACGACAAAGCACTGGGCGACGGGTACGAAAGGGTACGAAAGGCCTTCGTGTAAGCATAAATGTGATACAAATCGATGCAAGTGTTAATCGTCTAATATTAAATACAACTAAAAATGTCTTCATACTGGCCAAAATGTCAGTATGCCTATTGTAATAATAAATCTATTGAATATTTTTAAACGGAAAAAGGTGAATCAAGTGTTTAGTACTGCTAAATACCAATATGTATATGCTGACAAATAATTAAATCTTAAATGATGAGTACTAAAATTAGAATTAAAATTATGATTTTTGTACATAAAGAAATATGTTAATCATTTTCTAGAAACTTGCACATTTTATTTTGTAAAAATAGTATTCCCCTCCAGTAGGGATTTATTGATGGGGCAGGTTTTGCCCCCCACCCTCCTACCTATGCGTATGATCAAGGACTAGAGTTTGGACTTATTTCTTTAAAAAACATGAAACAGGACGCGATAAGATGAAATACCGATTTGGAAACATCAAAAGAAAATTGTATGTTTTTAAAGTACAAATTTCAAAAATAAACATGTACTTACAGAAACTATATTTTTTTATTTTTTTTCTCGTTTGAACTAAATATTATTTTGAAATTTGGACAGTGCATTATTGAATATTAACGAAGCGAAAACAAGTTATATACGTGTGCGCTGGAGCGCAGGGGATGGTGACTTTGTACTTTTGAACATTTCTTTATTTTTTTTTTTGGACCAGATACTTACTTCAAAGACTGTGGAATGATCTTTAAACTTGATGTCATCAATAAATATCATATATTTCAACCGTGATACAGGGTTTTCGTGTGTCTCAATCGTAGAAGTTTCGCATAAACTTTTCTTACCGATCGAAATCGTTGTAATATGCTGTAGTTTTTATTAAGACATCACTTCAGACTTATTCGGTTCAGTTTAATTGATGTCTATCGATTTCATAGAAAGCTGAATAATTTACAAAGTCCTAGGATAGGGTTACCTAATTATAATATATTCCTAAATCCGGGACATTTTTCTTTTTAACCGATCCTAAATTATTATTTCTCCCCAGATTTATATTGAAATAAATGATAATTATTATTTTTATCATTGTGTATTTTTATAAATATGAATAACCTGTATATACAAGCAATTATTAATTCAATAGAAATTCAAAATTAAGTAGGTATACACGAAAATCTTATTATTTATATGATTTATATATTACATTTTAAATTATAGTATTTATATTTTTTCTATGAAATTTTACGGCTTAGGTCAAATAAAAAAAAGATAAAAAAAAAATCAAACAAATCTTCGAAACTCTTGGAATTAAGAGTTTTTCCTGTAAATTTTACTAAATATTTGCCTAATTCATGGTTCAATAAAGTATATTTTTTTAAGTATTGCACCCCAATATTTTGGTCGTAGAATTCTTCACGTTTTTGTATGATAAGAGAAGCTTCTGGCGTTTTTACAAATGTAAATGAAAAATGTTTACTAATTATGTTTTCTCAGACATTGAAAATCTGTATTTTATCAAATAAAATTTTGACCAATTTCATGGGACATCGTGACACATGGTTGAAAATAGGTTAGGAAAAACTGGGACGTATCGAAACCTAATAGCTTAGAAACATAATCGAAGTTCAACGTTTTATTACAATATTAATGTAATGTAAATTAAACGATTTTCTTGTGAAAAAAATGGCATTGATTCTTTTGAAACTAAGAAGAAAACAAGAAACAAAACTCCTCAAGGAAGATTTTCTGGACAATAGGTCTATATGACGAATTAAAAGATTAATCGTGTAAATACCAGGACTTATGGTCAATCTGATTTATACGATTATAGTCATTAGAATTTTCTATTTAGTAATTAAATGTATTTGGAAATCAAATTTACCGAAAAATCTAATTGATTTTCGCGAAATAGCACTGAAGGTTTAGTGAAGTCTTATACTTGTTTAATTTAAATTCAGAAGTCTTTTGATATTCGGGACTAGGTTTATCGGACTTTTTTCTATATTGCAATCAAACTGAGTCGACAATATATATATATATATATGCGTATCAAATTATATTTGGTAGCCTCGAGAACGGACGAATTTCAAGTGAAATTCAATCGTCTGAGGATAAACTGAAACGAATGGGTTCAGAGTAAAACGGTTTAAACTTCTGAGAAACACGTCTGCAGAAACTCCCGCGTACGTTGATTTCGGAACTCAACTACGTAAATATCAAGTGTTCAAAAGATCAAAATATAAAGAGAGCAGTCCGCCTAAAAATGCAAAAAAAAAAATGCAAAATTAATTTTTCATATTTTTTAATCGGGGAGGCATGAAACGAATTTTTTCAACTTGAAGAGCATTGCATAGGATTAAAGGAAGAAAAATAATGCATTTGCCATCAACATCCTATCTTTAGTCATGTGTATTGGTATAATAATATATTGGGTAAACCTGAACCACTACGGTGGCGGCGAGACGTCATGTCCGAACGTCTCCAAGCGCGCGTTCTCGGCTCATTACGCAGTCGTGTCACACGATCCCGTCGCCGCCGCCGCCCTCTTCGAACCTATAATACGAAGACGACGTGTACTCCGTATATACGCGTAAAATACACACACACACACACCGACAACGAATATAATAATAATAATATTATAATATATATATATAAAAAAGCACGTGCGTGTGTGCGCGCGTCCAAACGGAAACGGCCGTTTTTGGGTAGTCGTATATTATTATTATTATTATTATTATTATAATATTCTACACCAGCGGTTCTCAACCTTTGAATGCTGGCAACCAAAGATATTTATCTAATTTTTCTCGCGACCTTTTTGAAAATAATTTCAATGGGGCGCTACGCCCGTCTTACCGCACCCCCTTAATAATTTCAACTAACGTCACTAAAAGAAATTCGATGATACCCAAACGCGCAAAAGGTCTATTTTTACCAGTAGCCCGTAAGTGCAAAATTGATTTGCTCTTTTGTACCTCGGTAGTGGGATAAAAGCCAAATTTAATATTTTGAAACGTGTTATATTTAGTACTTTAGATTCTCAAATATACTGTACTTTTCTATTTCAAAAATGATTTTTAGCGTTTTATCGTAAAAACTTATGATAACCGTTTATTAACATTTAAATAAATAGTTTGTAATAACAAATTATAACCTCAAATGATAATTTTAGGTTTTGAATTATCTGCTCATAATAGTCTATTGCGTATTTTTGCAAATGCAAAAATTAAATGTGGTCGAATTCACCAATGACAAGCTTAGTACAGACAAATGGAAAAATTGTGAACTTAAGAGTGAATACGAAAAAAACGATTCTGAAATTTACAATGTAATTATACATAATACGTTTTATAATAATAACTTAAAAAACCCCAAAAAATAATAATTTAACACATTTTCATTTTTAAAAACAAATATTCAAAATGAATTACTTAAAAACCATGAGATTCAAATTTCGTATTTAATTTTAAGGTAGTCACTATAATAATAATTTTACATTATATATTTTATTATAATAACGGTATGATTTTAATAAAATAAACTTGATATTTATTTGCGCTTATGAGATATTAAAACGATGATTTTTTTGCGCTTTTGGAATGTTTATTTTTGCGCTATTGGATCGCCTTTGGGTTACATTTCGCGCATATGAGTTACAGCCAAAGAAACTTGCTCTTGGTGTAATTATTTTAATTATTCAAAACCAATGTCCAAAATGATAAATTATAAACTTGTTTATCCAGTGGCGCACAGTAAAATTTTCACAGGGGTGTCGAAAATATAAATTCTTAAGAAATCACCCATTTCACCTATAAAATTTGAATATGAACATGATAAAAATTTTGTTTTTGTTATATGATTTTTTTTTAAAATGCTATAAATAATAAACAATTGGTATAAAAATAAGTTCCAAGTCCAATTAGAACCACCCACCGATTTTCATGGGGGTGTCAATCGAACCCCTTGATGTGTGCCACTGTGTTTATCGAATAATTTACAAAAGAAGTTCAATTTATTATTTTTAAAATTATTTCACGTTGGTAATCCAAAATTAAAATATTATAATATCAACGTTGTAAATTTTTAGCGAACCATTCAAAATTATCCGCGACCCAAAAAAAGCACGGTTATTCAGTTCTGCCAAGTCGGTCGTCCAAAATCGATATTTAGCGTTCAAATATTTTTTAATTTGTAAGTATTTGCAAGCGTGAATTGGTAATATCCAAGTGCAGACGTGTAGTTTGGAAGTCCAAAAACCGGAATTTATACGTCATCCAAGTTATTCTCAAATTAGAAGTTAGCCGTACTTCAACGCGCTCCATAAATGATATTTCTAATTGATGCACCAAACAAGAAAATGCCAAATTTTTTCTTTTAAAGTACTATTTGTGATAATCGATTTCTAAAAATGAAATAAATAGTTTTCATGATGATCTGAGAATATTGTCTCTACTATATTGTATGCGAAAATCTCGTACAATTGGATATGAGACATCATTTCACACTGTTATGGTAAAACAGCGTTGCTAGGTGGTGCTAAAAATGGACGATAAATAAAAAAAAAATTTTAAATCCACGTTTAAGTCATAAAATAATATTTCTCGCAAAATGCTAACCTAAAATTACTGGTCTCGTTATATTTTTTTTTTCACTTTTAACACCACCGCCAAGCACCGCAGTGGTGCCAAAATGGTGACGAAAACAGCGTGTGAAATGATGTCATACATCAAATCGCATGAGAATTCAGCGTACGATTTAGTGGTGACAATACTTTTAAACTATCGTGAAAACTATTCTTTGGAATGAATCGTTTAAAGCCAATAGAATAAAAATTGTAAAAAAAATAATAACAAAAAATCGATATATTCCTTTGGATTATCATACGGATCGCCGGGCTTAAATTTTTCACCATTTATATACTATAATATTATCAACGTATAATTGTATGGGTGTATTGGCGGGCGTAGGAAAAAAAAAAAACACCGTGCGACGACGATTTTTCGAGATGCGGACACATAAAGAAGAACGAGGAGAAGGAGAACGCGAAAAAAGAAAAAAAAAAAGAAACAAAACGAACGACCGACCGCAGAAACCGATATAATATAATAATAATATGTCGTTTGATGTCCCGGTAAGGCGAAACCGGCGGCGACGGCGGAGAAATAATAAACGTGTATGGAAAAAATTTGTGGAATATTTACATTATTTTCTCCCCTCCCTTCCGTTCCTCATATTATCATTTTGTATATTTCGCGTGCGACGGAAAACAATGCGCACGAGTAACAATAGTAGTGGTGACCCGCCGCCGCCGCCACCGCCGCCGCCACCGCATAGGTTCCGGTCGTGACGCGGGCGGGCGCCCTTTTACCGCAAAGATGACCACCGCCGCCGCAGCCGTACCTAACCGGCTACTGTTGTAGGTTTTTTTTATTTATTTATTTATTCGTTTTTTTACCTCTCTCCGGACTTTATAATAATATAATATCGCGTATTATATAATGTACACTCACTCACTTACCAGTTGTAGTAGCGCACGCACACGAGCGTTATTTATGTTTTTATTGTTGCTGCGGCGCGGCGTCGTCATAATATTATATTAGTATATGGGCAAAATCGTGTGCGAGTATTTTTCCCCTGCGCGCCCTGTATAATCGACCGCATACACGATGACGACCGTTTTGTTTTTTTATCCGCCGCAAGACCGCAAATCTACTCGTGTACGTGCAGCGGTCCCCAAGCGAGAGGGAGTAAGGACGAATTATAACTAAATCAGTTATTTCAGAAACCCTATGAATCGCCGGTTTTTTTAAAAATCTACTTTTTTGAAAAAAAAAATTACCTATTCATTATAGGTATGGTTTGCCACATACGTACCATCAGGTGAGTTTGTATTGAAAATCGGCTTTTCTTCAGAAACCCCATTATTGGGAAATCGATTTTTTTTTTTTCATTTCCCAACAATTACCCACTAGTGACTTTTGGGATTCCTTAAATAACTGAGTCAACTGCACACTCGATTTAGTCGGAATACACGTAAGCTCGAGACAAAAACATGTGACGGTGTTGAGAATTATTTAGATCAGAAATTGGCAGTATCTTAGATACTTGTATATAATAAATACATATCTTATATTCATTTTTATCTTGTATTTTGTATATTTTAACATTAAATTTATGAATTTTACCATGTATATCTTGTATCTAGATATTATTTTAGATTCTGAATGAAGTGAAGAAGCTAGTGTTTATACAATGATGTTTATTTATTTTTTTTTATTTTATTTTTTTATTCTTTTTTTTTCTATGTACAACTTTTCGTATAGAAATACTTGTCCAAAAGTTTCGTTCAATAACTTTTTGAAACCCGATTCGCCTCTAGATTGTACTTAAAAAGGTCATTTTTTGAATTTCTCAATTGTTCAATGTTTTTTTTGGAAAAAACTTCTCAAAATTTGACAAAAACGACTCGAAAACCATCATTTTTTGATCAGAATTTTATGAAAATTTAAACATAAATAGAAAATCCTATAAAAAAGATTTTGGCGCAAGAAAATTTTGAAAATGTGTAAAATAATTTTGGACATTTTTCGAACATTTTTTTTTTTTCTTATATTATTAACTTTCTTCGTTCAGAATCGTTTTACTGAAGAAATGATTTATCGTTTCTTTAAAATTTAATACGCCCGTCAAGAGAATACCACCAGTCGTGCGA
>JAIPRM010010497.1:1100-13715 GCA_025469315.1 Stegophylla sp. TES_Ste_2020
CCGATAGTTTTACTGTTTTTGTACTCTCGCATCAGTATTTTCACAGCCCCAATGTGTGTTATGACTAAAGGCCGGATTTATATGCATTTTAAATTGTAAAATATGCAAGAAAAAAATGCAAAAACATGTAAAACATGTAAAATAAAATTTTTAAATGTCACCATACTTAAATGTAATATGAATCCATATTTTCACTGTCAGCTGATCTGTTTTGGATAAATAATATTGTCTGCAATCATTTTTTCATTTTTAATCCAAATTTCAACATAAATAATCAAAAATTACTAATGAAATAAGTTTTATATATTATTCAGAAGTAATGGCATAGGCTCATTTGGGAAATGAAAGCAAAAATTTTGAGGGCTAACATGTTTATTTGTTTGATTTAGCCCCTCCCCCCAAAAAATAATTAACCTTATGTGATTTCCAAAAATTCTGGGGGAGTCTATGAATATTTTTTGGGGACTTAGTCTCCCTAAGCCATCTTACTTTAAATACCCGATGCATAGGCTAATGGTATAGATTATAAATGGTTGAAAGGATACAAATGTGCAATCACAGACAATTATTAACTGTAAAAAACGTATTATTAAAAAAAAAAATTCTGTGGTGTTTAATAACTGTTTTACTGTTTTAACAAAGCTAAAAATTTAAAATAACATTTATTTCGCCATTAATATTTTTTATAAATATGTATACTATATATTTTAATTAATATAACACAACTCAGAAAAAAAAATCGTGGATTTCAATTATTCTGTTATCAGCGTTCTATTTAGATATATTAGAAAAGGTAGGTAGGCATTCTTATTTTTCCCCAAAAGCATAGAGACTTTGTTTTCCCTAAAGTTAAGCACTGAATACAATACACATGCATCTCAGTGTAATATTAAGTTTACATTTATAACTAATTTTTGTTGTTGTTGTAAATATGTGTAGAATCTATATGAAGTTTGATTAATTCTTTATTTTAAATTAATATTCATTGAAAATAGAAAAAGGCAGATATTTAGCGTGCCGAGGATATTTTCAATTTTCTATTTTTTCATAAATTCAATTATTTTTTACTCATACCATTTTAAGTTATTGATTTAAATTATTTTACACTTATTACTGCTTTTAATCTATACTTAATTGTATATACTAAGCGATAGTTTTTAAGAAAATTAAATTATAAGATTTATTTAAAAAATCTTTCATACACATGTTGTAAAATATAATAGTTACCCGTACAAACATATGTACAATACGTGTTGTAAACGTAAGTACTTGTGTGTAAATATAGTGGTTAAAAAAAAACCACTCGTATGCTTTTTTGTAAAGTATTATCTGATCGAAAAAATCAATCACTCAACTAAAATCTTACGAGTTGGGTGGATATTAATTAATAATTATTAATACAATACAATTATGTCTGTGTACAGAAGGTATCAATCAACACAATATAAAGGATTCAAAAAAACATTTTTTGAACGTATCCATTTTAAAATTGATTATTAGTCTAATTAATCCTAATCTGTTATTGTAAGGACTTAGAAGCAACTATCATCGATGTCATATACGTACGACAATATTTTAAATAGAAGCAAATACCATTTGCGAAACCAGAAAAATACATTATTGTGTGTACATATAAATATATATAGTTTGATTAAAGTTCATACCAATATAATATTAAGAAGGCTTCAGTCATTACATATAAGAGTCCTAAAATAAACAAACAAAACCTAATTTATTTTGAATTAGTGCTTCAGTTTTCAAAGTTAAATTTTTAAAATCTATGATGTTTATATCTAGATTTTTGATTTCGTATAAAAAAAGATAATAGGTACCTACTCAGATTTAAATTATTTTGACTTTATGATATTATTATTCATTTTCATAATCTATAACTGTTAATTATTTGTCTTTAATGAAATTTAATGAAATATTACGGAAAACCATTTAAAATTTCCTTTCTGGTGGTGGCAGGACTGAGGATATCAAAAGTTTTAGATTGCATGAAGGGTTATTGAATATTGTATGATATAATTTTACTAAAACCATTAAATAACTTTAACTAGTTACTGTATAGTATTCACTGTTTTTAAATAATCACATTTAAATGTTACACAATTAAAAGTTAGAGCTAAAGTCTTTTAATCATAAAAAGGGCCAACCGGGATTTTCCTCGTATCCCAGTCGGTCCAGTATGTGCAGCCTGTTTACGTAAATCTAATTTTAAATTAACCTCTGAAAGTTATGTAATATTATAGTTGATGTGGTATTAATTTAATACCCGGGGGCTTGAAAACCCCAATATGACTTTGCTTTTAAGTGAGAAATATTGAACCTGTAAACTCTCCCTAAAAATACTAGGTATTATAATTTGTGTAAAATGATTTCAATGAGATAAGTTTCATCAAATTTTCCATGTAGGAGAAAACACGTTTTTACAATATTTATTTTATACATTGCTTTATTTTTCGAGGAAATTATCGGAGGTGTTTATTCAACCCTATTACTGAGAAGAGTTATATTTAATCTGAAAATTTAATTTTTGGAAAATCGTGTTTTTAGATTTTCATCTAGTTCGTTACGGTTTTATTAATTTTTTTACTAGAAAGTAGAAACAGGTGTTCAAAAATTATATGAAGGATATTTTCGGTATGGAATCAATTATTTCTGCTTTAATAGAGTTTTCAAAGATGTCCTACATTTTCATTTAGGTCGGTCCAATATAGCGATTACAAACATAAACTTAAAAACTGCATCGTTTCCAGTTATCTAATACCCATTTACATTGTGATTCTGTAAAATAAAATAAAAATTTTTATACAGATCATCAGGTAAATATGTAGCATATAAATTATAAATTAAAATTCTTAAATTCCTACAAATAAGGCAATATCGCCAAAGTATAGTGATTTCTCCTAGTATCCACATGTAATATATATATATATATATATATAGTAATCTTTTAGTTGATTCTAATGTTTTAAATCACTTCAAAGGACTTTTTTATTTTATTTTAATAGAATGAGCTTCGACTACTTGGCCATTGGCTGACAGTACATTTTTATATAATATTTACGAGGTATGTAATAATTAGAGCTATGATATAAAAGTAACAATATATGTTTTATCTATATAATACATGTTATACATTTCTTTACAATAGATTGTCTATACCAATTTCTTTTAAGAATTTAAGGACTTTCTTATTGGTTGATTCGTCTTGTCCTAGGGATTGATGTAGGTATTCTGGGACGTTGTGTTTGATTTTGGCTTTTTCCTTTTGTCTGCACTCGGTGAGTAGGTGTTTAACCGTAAATTGAACTTCGCATGTTGTGCAATTGGTCGGGTTTTATTTCTTCATGAGGTAGCCGTGTATGTATCTAGTGTGTCCTGTTATAAGTCGAGTTAAAATGACTTCTTTTCTGTTTAAGTTAGTACTTTTTTTCCAACGTTCGGTTGTCCATTTTATTTCGCTTAATTTGGTTTTTCTTCTTCTCCGTTTACTTAGTCACTTTGTATTAATTTTTTCACTGATTTACCTTAAAACATCTTCGTATGATTGGTGTTTTATGTTTATTTCATTTTGTTCATTATTTCTTTTGCCAATTTGTCTACTTTCTAATTTCCTAGTAATATTACTGTGTCCTGGAATTCTGGCGATAGTAATTTTACTTTTATTGTTGTTTGCTGCTTTTATTATTTTTAATTTTAAATTTTTTTTGTTTTCATAATTCAGTAAACTCATTTCAGAGCTCAAAGAGTCGGTGAAAATGACATAATTGTTTTGGGATTTTGATCATTTTTTATATATTTTATTGCTGAATGTATAGCTAACATCTCAGAGGTTTATATGCTACAGTTATTATTTACTTTCTATGTTACTTATGAATTGGGTGTAAGAATTGCTATACCAGTACCTTCGATTTTTGATGCATCAGTGCATAGTGTAAGTATGTATATTTATAATTTTTGAGTTTTTCGATTATTTCATAAAAAAGTTGTTTATACGTATTTTTATTTATATCTTTTTTATTATAATTGGCAAGATATAAGTTTAAAAATATATTTTGACTTGTACAAGATGGTGTGTTAGGTATTTTACAATTTATTATGAGTTTAAAATTAATATGTTGTTTTATTGAGAGTTTATTGATTCTTCTGTAAATTGGCAATAATAATTTATTGTTGTTGTTGAATGTATAAGTGAGTCTGAGATTAAATATTGTATGGTGAGCAGATTTATGTTTTCGCATTGCATTTAGAACAACAAAGTTAAGCAATAATTTGTTTCGCCTGTATTTCCAAGGTATTTCACCGGCAATTATAAAGATACTTTCTAGAAGGCTGCTTTTGAATATGCCTATTAATAATTTTAAACCTGCTTGATGTACTATGTCTAATAATTTAAGAGTTGATTTTTTGCCTGTGCTGTAAAATATTGATCCATAAACTATTACTGATCTAATTAGTGTGTTGTGAATTTGTAGTAATGTTTCTGTGTCTGCTCACTAATTTATGTTTGCTTAGTAAGTACTTTAATTAAATTACCTAAGTCTTTTTTTCATGGTTTCTTTTATTAAGTTTCTTTTATATGCTGTTCCCGGGTGAGTTTTTCGTCAAAAATCAGTCCTAATACCTTTATTGCTTTAGTGTATTTAATTTTCTTGCTACCTACCTAATGCAATGTTTGGTTTTGTTATATTTTTACTGTTTGAGAATATAACTATTTTTGATTTTCCTGGCGAAAAAGAAAGTCCGGCGTTCTTTTTCTTATTCATTTAGATTATTAGTACATTGTTGTATTTTAGATATTTATGACTGATCCAGATGTGACTAGTGTCTGCATACGGGGTCATTTTTACTAGTTTTGGTATCTGTTTAATTATATTATTTATTGCTACCAAAAAAAAAGTGTAGTACTGATTGGTGGGCCTTGAGGTATTCCACTTTTGAGTGTAAATTGGCTTGAGTAGAGTCTATTTATGGCTACTTTGAATTTTAAAAGAAAATTTTTAATGAAATACATTATATTCCCAGTCAAGCTCCATTCTTTTAACTGTTTGTTTATTCTATATCTCCATGTTGTATCAAAAGCTTTTTTTTATATCTGAGCTCAGTAATAACATGTGTTGTTTGCATGCTAAGGTTTCACAAATATCTGTTTCTATTTTTGCATGGCAGTTATATGTTGAACGTTGTTTTCGAAAACCGTATTATTCTTCGGTTATTAATGTGTTTTTTTCTAAAAACCAAATTAACCTTTGATTTACTATGTCTTTGATTATTTTACTTAATGTACATAAAAGAGATATTGGACGATAGCTTTGTGTTTCAAATTTGTTCGAGTTTGGTTTCTGGATTGGTATAATTATGGCTTGTTTCCATTGTTTTGGTAAGACATGTTGTTGCTATTATTTGATTCTATAGGTTTAACATATATCAAATACAATTCGCAGGCAGATTTTTTAAAAATATGATAAGGATATTATCTGGGCCTTGACTGCTACTTTTTTTTTTTATTAATTGTGTAGATTAGTTCTTGTATAGTTATTTCCATGTTAACTTTTTGTGTGTCTTCGATTTTATTTTCTATAAATGTAATTATTTATTTTTCTTCGTTTTTTTTTTTTTTGTGATTGAATTGATTAAATTTTGGTCTAGGTTGCTGCTTTTTTCATAGAATTTATTTCCTAAAATGTTACTTATTTAAAATTCATCAGTTATTGTTTGATCTTTGAATTTAGTGCTTTTATTTCTGGTGTTTTTTGAATTCCTTTAATTGACCTGATTTTGTTCCAAATCGTCGCAGGATTTTATATTTTGGTTATTGTAGATGTAAATTCTTTCCATGGAATTTTTTTATTTTCTTTAACAATAATAATAATTGATTAGATCATTTAGTTGTCTGGTTTTCCTGTATTTGTTGAGTGCTTTATTTTTGTTTTGTAATGCGATTTCACGTTGTTCATTTCACCATGGTCGTTTTTTACCTAAAAATGTGTATTTTTGATTACTAATAAACCGGTTTGATAAATTATATTTGTGAAAATGTTTTTGTCATCTTCAACGTCATCTATTATTTATTTATTTTCGATAATTTTTCTATTTCTTACTCAACGAGTTGAGTAAATAAATTCCAGTTCGGTTTTTAAGATTCCATTTTTCTTTTGTTTCTGTATTCAAATGATATGTATATTAGCCAATGGTCGCTATTGTATAATTTCGTAACGACTGTCCACTCCAAATTAGTATATAATGTTGTTGATGCTATAGTTAAATCGATTGTTGATAGTGATCCGTTTACTGCGCTAAAGTGAGTTGATCTGTTATAATTTAGTAGAAAAATATTGTTCATTTCCGATAGTTTTACTGTTTTTGTACTCTCGCATCAGTATTTTCACAGCCCCAATGTGTGTTATGACTAAAGGCCGGATTTATATGCATTTTAAATTGTAAAATATGCAAGAAAAAAATGCAAAAACATTAAAACATGTAAAATAAAATTTAAATTAAAAAAAATAAATAAAATAAAAATAAAAGGTAAGATGTATAATATAGCAAATATGCAATACAAAAATGTAATTTGTTAATTTGTTAAATTGTAATTTAATTTTTAATTACTGAAACATTATAAAATATATTTTTTTTAAACTAAATAGTAGATACTTTGATGATATAAATAGGAAGAAAATACAAAAAATGTAATGTAAAATGTTAATTGGAAAGACAATTTTATGCTCAATACCTTTTCAGATCGTTAGGTGTATATTTGTACGATTTTTCGTTAAAATATGCAAAAATATGCAGAACATGCATTAAGTCAGAATATGCAAAAATATGCAGTATAAAATTTTGTTATTTAATCAAACGAGTAATGATTTGTGGACACTCATTTACTGCATGTATATGATGTTGAAAACAGCAACATGCATTTTATGCAAACTCAAGTCCTTAGTTATGACAATTAAAATCATCAACAAAGATAAACGGTTGTGGTAGTTGTTTAATAATATTTTCTAATTGGTCTGTGTCAAATTGTTGTTAGTTCGGTAAATATGTTACATATATAACATATTTACCATAATATGGTGAGTTTTTTTTCTCAGGTGAACTGTTATCTCTGTTACTTCAAAAATAAAGTTAATATTTTTATTATATCAATTGGATACGATTTATCTACATATATAGTTGCCCCTCCACTGGATCTTTCTCTTATTGTTAGGTTTTTTGTGTCACTATTATAATTTTTTAATTGTGCTGTATGATCAATGATGAAATTTATTTCTTGTAAACACGTAGCGATTGGAGAATATTTGTAAATGAGTCTTTTTAAGTCATCAATTTTTTTTATAGTACCCATATTTAAATGAAATCCCATATTTATTTAAATATGTTCCATCGTAATATGCTGTGTTTTATGTTATTATTATTATTATGGGTAGAACTTTGCATTTTGTTGATTAGCTAAGTGTTTGTATTGTTTTGAGTTTTTATTATGTATGGGTTCGAGTGATGTATATGTGTAAACGCGCGCGCGCGCACGTGTGTGTGTGTGTGTGTGTGTGTGTGTGTGTGTGTGTGTAGATGATTGTGTATGGTTATTTAACTTAAAAAATAATTCAGAATCAGTATCAATGTTTTCGTCTATCCGTTCGTCCATTGATTGAAATAATGCATAAGATAATCTTGTTAATTGACTTTTTCAAGCTTAATGACGTATTGGATCGTCTTATCTGTTCTATTGTGCTTAGGAGTGTCTGTGAGTTTACATTGTACGTTATACAAATGTCTGTTGGATGCGCGGACTGCGTTTCCCTGTGTATTAATTAAAATGTTTTTGAATTGTTCAAAATTTATTTCGGAACTGTTTTTATTTTTGAAAAACATTTTTGCTTAGTTCTAAATACGTGTCTATATTTCTAAGAATTTATTCGTTGCATTTGTTCTAGATTTCTTTACAATTTTCATTTTTTTTGTGTTTTCGAGGGCGTGTAGTATTATTCTGAGTTTTCATCTTCGCAGTTCGTTGATATTTATCGTGGAACTAAGTTTATGTTATTTTTTCTGAACATAGATGTTTCTATGTCGTGTGTTGTTCTCGGAGTAAATGGTAACGAGGATGGAGCTGTTCTTTTGTTTTCGTTATTATTATTTTCGACTGTATTCGAGTTATCATGTATTTGTTTTTCGTAATTAATTTTAATTGGTTTAATTCGTCGTTTGTTTCCCAATTATTTTCGTATGTTATTTCTGGCTCATTGTGTAATGAGTTCTTGCGTGATTGTACCACCGGGTGGTGAATATTGTTAGGTTGAATTGAAATTGGTTCGGTAATTTTGTTCTGGGTTTCTTCAGATTGCTTTTTGAAGCAGTTTAAGGATATGCGTTAAGGATTTTTACGTATAAAACACTCTAATGAATAATCGGAAAAGAATATTCTATAATTTGTGTTGTCGTAGTTGATTAATAACGAGCCAGGTAAATTTGTTTAGATTTTCTGAAGCTATGTACATTTGTCGTCGAAAACTAAGTATATGATTGAATCCTTCAATCCTTCAACTGGGATACCAACTCTGAGACATGTTATGCTGCTGGTGGGACTAATGTTTATTTTGTTCAGTTCGTCGATAATTATATCGTGAGGTATTGACGGACATACGTTGGATATAATTTTGTCTGGGTTGAAATATTTTCTAATTTTAATAGGTATGTTGTTACATAAAATCGGTTCTGGGTGATTAATGATCTTGTCCACTAATTTTCGAGAGGAGGAAAAATTCAATATAGGTCTTTGGAAATACGAGAGATGAATATAATGTTTGATGGATCAATAATGTTGGCGACAACGAATACATAATCTTTTTGATGTATTTCATCAATAATATCGATGATTATTGCTTGATCTTTTTTAGGAAATTGACTATTTTTCACAGTTTTTGCGAATGATATTGGGGGATTAACAGTTTTTACTTCTGTCTGTGGTATATATGTATTTTTGATATCTGTTGCTATTTTTGTAATTGTTCTGTTTTTGTTAATGATAGGTGCCGTAGAGACAGGTTTTTGTGGATTTGAAGCTTTTTGGTTAGTGGGTAGAGTCATTTTGATGGGAGTTTATTGGATAGATTTTGGGGCTCCGTGGGGAAAGTTTTTTCCCCTGGAGCATTTTGCTAAGGTGAAATTAAATCATAAGGTTTTTTGTGTACATACTTAGAAATCCAATATTGCCGGGAGTGTAGTCTTATCAGCGAGGTACTTTTATGACTAATTAAACACGACACATAAGGTTGAACGGCACTCGCGAACTGTCAAAGGACTTTTATAGTGTATTTTACTGTTTTTCACTTTTGTAAAAATACATGAATATCAATAAATTAGAATATGAAATAACCTTTTTTTTGACGATTATTTCACATTCCTCATTAGGTATAATTTAATAAACATTTCGTATGAGTTGATAAAATAGTAATAATTTCAGAGTTTGATTCAACTGTTAATGTACTTTGACATGACAAATTATTATTATTTTTTCTGTGCATTGCATTTTATTTGTATTTTTAAAATATACAACGCTATTGAAAGGTATAGATATAACTATACATTGACGTCAATAATAATATTATTTTTACTGTGATTTATTTGTACAGGAAATTGATATTGATTTTTAATTTATATTGAGTGCTTTGAGCTCTGAGCTTTACGATGACCTAAATTATCACTCTTTGAAATTAATATATAATTACAGATTTTTTTATTACAACAATAATGAGTTTTTTTTTAAATCCAACTTCAACACCAGGTTCTTCGAATTCTGTGCTAGTGTTAGTGTGTGTCTTTTCTTTAGAAAAATTATAATTTATTTTATTTCCTTTTATCATTCCATAAAAAAAAAAAATATGAATTAATTCCTGCATTAATTTGACGGAGACAAACAATTATGTAAAACATTATATTCCATTGATGATGATGATAATAATAATAATAATAATAATAATAATAATACAAGTGTTCCCGGAATGTATATTGAAACCGTACTAATATTATTGGAAAAAAATATTTGATTTATCCAATGAATTTCTTAGGACACCATCCATTTTTCAACAAGAATTATATCCTATAAATAATTTAAAGGACTTATTTAAACAGTACAAAAGGAAATCATATTTAATAGAAATAAAATATTTTATATTTGTATAATATTAAAATTAATATAATGTTTCTCACGCATATGGTTTGATAAGATACGATTTTCGAATAAAATATCTATTGTTACTTTAGATTGGGGTCATTACACGAAATAATGATTGATATTGCTGTATACGCTGGGTTACATTTTAATATTAGATTTATATCCTATAGCGATATTAATTAACACTTTAGTTTACAAGTAAGAAATCTAAATTTTTAATTTTATGTTACATCAAGAAGGTCCGAATTCCATGCATACTTTTGCAAAATGTGCGAGGAAAGACTTAAATGATAAATTTCATTTTACCTACATAAATATGAAGTATTAAGAGTAACACATAAAATAAAATATCAGCCATAATGAAGGGAAAAAATGAGATCAATGAGACTTATATTGGATTCTGGGACTACAGTTCCATAATACCAAACGTGTCAAAGACACTATAGATGATATTGATGATAATCAAAACACAAGGGGTATTATTAAACAGACCCGGTGACATTCTAATAACTATTATGTTAAATGACTTGAATGTACAAGAATACAGCACTTGGAATATATGAGTACCTTTTTATCATGATCATTTGAACTTGTATGAGTTTCTCTTATAATCAAGTGTTATTATGTATATAAAGTTATTTAAGCAAATTCAACATTTTCTCATTGATCAATGAACTTTTATGGTATATTTTATAAACTTATGTCAGTAGCATGCAAATTAAAAATAGTACATTGATTTGTATTATAAACCCCGGAGTAGGTTATTAAATAATAGTTTAATGTAACAAAAATTTAATCATTTAACATCTTTAAAAAATGTTTTGACAGTTTTAGTTAAATTTATTAGTAAAATTAATATTAAAAGCATGAACATAATATTTCATTAAAACTAAACTTAATACACACTGTTTGGTTAAATTTAATATTATACTGTTTCATGATGATTAAATCATTTTAACTAACTAAAAATCGAGCTAAAAACAAAAAATTCAAAAGTCAAAAACATTTACCTATTTGAATTATTAATTTTCTACCATAATAAATCATGTATACTATTATGAATATCGTTGAGGAAAGAGTAACTATATGAATATTATAATTTAAACTTTTTTCAATCCCATTTTATATTTTATAATATGAAAAACCTTCATAAATGTAATGCATTCACACGTGTCTATCATCAAACATATTAATTATTTATGAATCGTAAATGTAAAAAGCCGGACATGCTTTGCACGATGAGTATTCTTCGTACAATGGGCATTTTTCGCACCTCGAGTGTGAAGCTCTAGGTGGGTGTATTTAATTTTAAAGAAACGATAAATCATTTCTTCAATAAAACGATTCTAAGCGAAATCTTCAAATACTGTATAATAATAGTAATTGGCAAACAGAATATTTTTAACAAAATGTTATTTAATAATGTTAGGTATTCGCAATTTAAGTGCGTACGTGTGTGAATGTGTGTGTGCACGCGAGCGTGTGTATGAGGTAATAAATGTTTTGATAAAAATGAAAAATGCAATAAAAATCAATTTTTATAAATTAATAAATCGTTAACCTCTCAGTAATTAGTGTAATTGATATTTTGTCTTTTTATAGGAGTCCCTGAGTTTTGAGCTATTTATAGAATTAACTTTTTTTTCCAATAATAGGTACATCAAATAAAATTCACTAAATTTTTTCAAATGTCTAGTAAATAGTCCAATATTATTAATTAGTAAAAAAGTAATCCATGTTTATTTTTATTTATATTATTTAATAATCATAGTAATTTTTCCGTACTCTTTACGATTTTTTTTCTATAAAAACCTTGTAAAATTTTTAGCTACTCGTCCGTGAAATATTTTCTTACACTAAAATATTTGCAATTTAATTCTCTATCTATGTACCAAGTTTCATAAAAATCGATTGAACCAATAATTTTTTATATGCGTTTAAGTATGTAATTTTATGTAAAACTAATGAATTCTGTCAAAATACTAACTTACAACGGTTACAAAAAAAAAAGTTAACTAACAACTTTCAAGATTTTTTTAGGACCGTTTGTTATACATAAAGTCTGTTTGTATTACATTTTTAGCCCTTAATATCCATCCATTAAAATTTTATGAAATAAAAGCTTACAAAAATAAGAAATTTCCAATTTTTTCAAATATCTGTACTTACCTCTAAATTGGTCAAATATTTTTGAAATTTTCATGGAAATACTCATGACTATTTTTAGTAGTTTGTGAAAGTTTCTAGTCTCTATCTCTATTCTTTTGGAAGCTATTACTAAATAACTAAAATTAATTTCAGAATAATAATTATTTCGGTATTTCCAGAATATTTGTCAGTACTTTTTCCCATTTATTTCAATCAAAACCTTTTAAAACTTTCAATTATTCGTCCATAAAAATTTTATCATACCAAAGTATTCGCCTTGT
>JAIPRM010010498.1:0-13714 GCA_025469315.1 Stegophylla sp. TES_Ste_2020
GGGTAGTTTTTCCAAAAAAAAACATTGAAGAATTGAGAAATTCAAAAAATGACCTCTTTAAAATACAATCTAGAGGCGAATCGGGTTTCAAAAAGTTATTGATCGAAACTTTTGGACAAGTATTTTTATACGAAAAGTTGTACACAGAAAAAAATAAATAATAAACATCATTGTAAAAACACTAGCTTCTTCACTTCGTTCAGAATCTAAAAATACTATTTAAATTGAAATAAATCACCTTTATAATCTTGATTTATTTTCTATTATTTTCAAATTATAACAAATATTTTAATTACACTTTCTGTTATATTAGTTGTAGAGCTGATCGAGGTGTTTTACTGTTTATAGGTACCAGGTTATTTATAAGTATGAACCCTCCCATTGAAAAATTCCCGTGATTTGCTGCGTACGACCGTCGTCGCGCTACGATAAATTTACTCCCCCAGGAAGAGCCGGTATATACTCGTATACAATCATAACGTGTGTAACGAATACTCGTGACACGATCACGTATGCGTTCCCGCCAACGACCTTCGGCCGATTCGCGTGTGTTAATCGCCGCAGACGTCGCGCCCCGTGATCTATGATCTATGTTAATATAATTATTACAATACGTATATTGTGCTCACGTCTGCTGGTCCGTTGACTCGACCGTTTGCGTCACATTGCGCATAATATCGCGGTAATCGATTCGGCATGGATCAACACGGGGGACCTTTTTCAAATGGAAAATAACGACATCGACGATCGAGACACACTAAGCGTGCGTTGTCTCGAAGTGTTCGCAGATATTTCTCTGCAGTGACCGCGAGCTTTCGGAAATCCTTTGAATGAATGCACACCAAGTGTACTCGGTCGATTTTCGTAGGAATCGCCATTGATTTACGAAAAATAAAAAATTCACGGTCTGCCCACGCCAAAAATACGGTTAAGTGCGAATAAATAACATCCCTCAAATGCAGACGACCGTTTTCTTTTCAGTTTTCACCTTTGTACGACGCGGCACAGAGAAACCTGTTATCTAATCACAAATTTCTTTATTACGATGTTATAATAAAGATTTTTATTTTGAAATAACACTTGAATTATCTAAAAATTGTATATATATATATAGATAAATAAATAATATTATAAAATACAAAATTGAGTACAATAAACAAACAGTATGAGAATAAAAGACTGTCACAAACTTCTTTCTTATATACTTATAAGTCCGAAAATGTATAACTATAATAATGTGTAATATACATTCAATACACGTTAAACATAGTGTTCTTTTAAGATTTTAAAGAAAACTATTTTAATTTGGCTATTAAAAGAATTAAATATAAATATTTAACAAATAATAATTTTATTTATAAACTCGATGTTGTATAAATCATATTTTAATATTTTAATGAACAATATTTAAATATTAAATCAATAAATATTTATACAAAAACATATTTTATTTGATAATTCGAAGTACATTTTAATAATAAACAACACAATGCCGTAATTTGTATATATTATGTGTAGAGTTATTAATTATTATTATTTATAATAACTGGTTACAATACGCGTACCTAATTTAAATATTAAAAATGTTTCTTTACTTTAAATAAGATAATATTAAACGCGAATCGAATAAATTCCCAAAGTCATCTGCAGTAAGTTAACTGTTAAGTACATATGGTATTTACCGTTCACCTGCACAGTTATTATTTGTTGATATGTAAGTGTGGCTGCGAAAATAGTTATCTTGAGAGACGACATAATAATAAACCAATCACAATCTGAATGACATCTGAATCACAGATATGGAGACCAATGAACATCAATGATAGCGCAAAAGTCAAAACGTACGTTGACGCAAAACGAACTGTTTTTACAATAATTCTTTTATGTTTTTTAATGCTCATACACGTTTTCGTATAGAAATATATTAATAAAATACTGATACTAATAAAATATCTTGACCCAAAGTTTTGGCTGGAAACTTTTTGAATCAGAATTTGTTTGTTTCAGTGGACCCACAGAAGAACAATCATTTCCGTCGCATCCTCTGAGTTCGTACTCAGCGGACGAGTGCCGAATACAATGTTATTATTACAAAAAACGTGCGATATTTCAGTATTTTCCTGATATATATAAACCGCCGTAGTCGTACGGAGAAAATCGTATCCGATGCTGGCTTGTCGTGAACGCCGTTATACATGATATACGAGTATTTAAACTCAGTTCAGCGCCACCGCGGACTCGCACGAGAAGTTCTTTTTTTTTTTATTCCGCGTTTTAGACTACACGACCGCAACGCGACCGTACCTACGATAATGTGTCGCGGTGTACGTGCTGCGCTATTTGCATTTTATGTGGATGAACAAATATTTCTCGGTTTTTTTTTTTTGTATTGCGAAACTGTGAACGGGAATCGGTTTCGACGCGTGGGAAAGGCGGTGGTGGTGATGTCGATACGTACAACTGGAGTACAGTGTGTGTGTGTGTGTGTGTGTGTGCGCATTGTATGATATACATACAACAATCTCGCCGCGGCCGTTGGGGAAAATTGCCGTGTAATAATTTTTATTGTTATTTCTACCGTGTATATATATTATTTATGTATATAAATATTGTTACAGTGCGGCAACGATATTATTATTATGCGGGCACGAAGCGCGAAACACGCGGAAATCCGGACACGTTAATCGGAACGGATTTCTTCGGTCGACTTCATCAGTGTTTTCTCGCGCACGCCGACGTCAGCACACACGATATCGTATTACTTGCGCGCGCGTAAACGATACACACTCGCAGTAGCAGTAGCACCTCTGGAACGAGAATCCTGGCGGAAAATGACCGCGTGTTCGGGGCCGACGGATTATCGCCGTTGTTGTCTGATGCTGATGATCATGGTGAGTACTTATAATGCCCCCCGCGCGAGTAATAATCGAAATGATTTTACGTCATAGATTCATCGAACTATATTATCGTCCTTATCGGGGTTAATCTGCACGTAAGTAAACGGTTAATGTCATCATTATTTTATGTACGATGACGTGTTTACTACGAGGGGTGTTTCGAGTGATTTATCACCCCCCCCACCCCATCTCCTTTGCCATGACTAACATACCATTTATCAACACATAAAAATTTAACAAAAGTTGAAAATAAATGCTATGCTAAGTAGATTTTCATGAAATCGATTGTAATACAAAGTAATATCAAGAATAATGGAACTACTGAAATGGAAATTTTAAAAAATTACCATTTATTATTACTAAGAACATACAGACTTATTTAAATTTTGAAAAGTTGTTAAAAAACCTAGGAAATATCTTACTTTTTATAAGTTTTTTAATTATTAAATTCGCCTCAACTATTTACTACACTGAATGGTGAACCACGTTCATTTTAACTATGTTCTAACGTTCCAAAATACAAAAAGAGTATTTTTTTTTATTTTTTTTTACGCAGTTAAAATTTTAATTTTACAAAACTGGTTATTTTTACGAGAAATAATGTTTTGTTTTTTTTTTTTTTTTTTTTTTTTTTAATCAAAACTTATTCATGTTTTAGTTAAACGTTAATGTAATATTACGCGAAGAGAGGAGTATAAACAGAGTTCGTTAGGTACGCTGATTTTTGCTAGTCATCACTCCCAAAATGTAATCGTAAATACACCACTGATTCTATGTATATTATAATATATATCATTGGAGGCAAAAAAGCGATTATTTTAAAAAATCAGTCTATAACAATTTAAACCGTTTAAACGAAAAAAAGAAAACGCTCCGTTTTAAACGTTTATTTATTTTTTTTTTATTTAAAATAACTGTTTTTTTTTTTTTTTTTTTACAACCGGCTGGTATACGTTCATTTGAGCGTTAATTATTACCAATTATTGTTCATTAATAGTCAAAATGATAGTAACCGTATGTTACCATATGTTTCCATATGTTCGCGATCGAATATTTTTTAGCGTTAACGTTATTTTTTTTTTTTTTTATTCTAATTGCAGGCGTCTTACTATCACGTCGCTACGTCCATCACGGTGATCGATCACTTTTCCAAGGAACAAGACGGCGAAGGTACATTATTTGTTATATTAATATAGCTACGACGACACGGTGGAGACACAAATATATTACAGAGTCGGATGACGTGATGTAATAACACGCAAATATTGATATTTGCGCGTACAATATATAATATTATAATAACAATAATAATAATTATAATAATATTCGTAAATTAAAATGCCCGCGAATCAATAACGACGACGAGAAGTCATAACACCGTGAAATATGAATGTTTACAGACGGCAAGGACACGACGAACGACGACGCGCACTTGGAGAAAGTGGAAGACGAGGATGCGGAAAACAAGCATTTCATGTAAGCTGGTTCATTTTATTCTGAATTAAAATCGCAGATCTCCCGCGCCGCGGTACAATAATAATAATAATAACAATATTGTGACGTCGACGGCGAATAAAAGTGAAACGATTTCGAGACGGTCATAACTCGCGCGTAGGAAAGAATTTAATCGCTTCACGGACAGCGATTCCGCCGCGCTCGCCTTATGATTCGGACGCCTTCATTGAACGACTACGACGACTCGAAAAATTCCAAAAATGACCTAACAGCTAGCTATTTATTATTTATTATTTCGACGACGATTTCTTTTCGCACATTGCAGACCGTGTTCGTTATTGTTAAATTTTCTGCCGACTCTGGACCCACGATTCGGAGCTACGTACGCGTAGTAGGTATTTATCAATTTGTTTAATATGTTCAAAATGGCATTAAGTTTTTAGTTTATGGCGTTAAAACGGTCTTGACATAAGCTTCCATACTTTGTTCCTTACTGAATTTGACATCACAAGAGCTTGAGTTACAGACATTTGCAAATTGTAATTTTCGCAAAATCGAATTTTTTCGCAAAGTAATGTCAATAGTTTCTCAAATCTTTAAATGACTCAAAAATTTAACAGCAGGTAAGTATAGTATATAAGGTTTTTAGTATAAATAACAATATCTATTGGGAGATTTTCTTGGGAAAAGCCTCTAATTACCTTATACGACCCTCCGAAAATCGAGTATCTTGCTTCATCAGTAATCCAACATACTCAGATGTTATAACTTTACTCTAACTCTAACTTGAGAATTTCGAACTATTTTATAACTTAAGATTATGAAAGTAAACAAAAATACATTTAATTTGACTGCTAGTAGAAGTCTATAGGTGCACTAGCACCAGAGTTATGATAGTTTAAAGATTACTTAGTAGATTTTCTAGAATTCAAGATATGAAATTTGTAAAACGGCATAGTTGTACATTTCATATCAATTTTTAAAATATGCAAAAATAACAATCATGATTTTGGATCTTAAAAAAAAAGTTGATGAAAAAACTTTAAAATACTGATCATTGGAAACTTAAATACCGAATAATTTTTAATTTTCAACATAAAGATGTTATAAAAAAAAAAATTACTTAAAATGTTTTGGGTATGTTAGGGCATATAGAACAACTTCTGGGTAAATGGCAAATTAAAAAAAAATTTTTGTTTTGTTTAGTTTTTAGGATTATTATTTTGGATTCGTCGCTAAATAAATAAAATTAATTCTGTGAAATTATTTTACCTATATTAATAGACATTACGTTTTTAAAAAAACTTTAGAAAATTTCGAAAATAACGTGTTTTAAGTACGATTTATATGACAATCTATGATATACAGAAGAATTAAATGATACTTAATTCAACAACACATATTCAAAAATGTTGTCAAAAAAGAATAAAATATAAATGCATGAAACCTAACTTAATTTAACTTATATCTTTCATATTTCTAATACGAACAATAGATAGAGTTTCAGCCCTTATTCACCATCTGCGTACGCAAATTTTAGAACACGTCAATAACAATACAGTCTTATGGAATTCAACGCGTTTTCAGTCTATTGAATTATTTTTTTTTTTTTTTGTTTTAATTTTCTATAGGGACACGTATTCGTTGCAAAGTGGACCGCAACAACTGGAGTTTGGACACGTGTTCGAGGATCCGAACGTCTGGGAACAGAGGTACGAGAAAAAGGATTTCGACGCCAATAGGTACCAGGGAAAGGTGAGTTCCCGAGGCGTAAGACTGGGCAAACCGTGAACGTACCCGAGTATATAGTTTTATAGCGGTAATGTGGTAATTTCAACAGGTGAAATGGGGTGACAAAGACGGCGGTTACGGCGAACAGTACTGGGACTTGAACCACGGCGGCGCTGGAGATTCAGCGCATGATAACGTGAGAAACTGATTATAATCATTGTTACTGGCTTTTATTTTCATTATACGAAATAATAACAGTGTTTGTGTTCCTATCATGAATGATTATAGGAAGAATACGGACGACAAGAAGAACCGGCTTCGGTAGATTACGGCGGTCAGGTGAGAAACGAAATATCAATTTCAGTCGTACGATAATAACAATTATTAGAGTTTAGACCGGGGTTATATGCATGTGTATGTTTGTACTAAGTGTATGCGTTGTAATGAGGATTTGAATTTCAAAGATCGAATTTTATTTTGTAAATAAATGCATATTTGGAATGTCGAGTAATTATTTACCATAAGTGCACGCGTGCATAAATTTCATATTTTTTACAGATTTAGCGAGCAATCAAATTATTTCATCTCTTCATTTTGGAATTTTTAACATGAAAAAATTGTATATTCTCGAATTAAATTTGAATTAATAAGAGAAATCATAAAAAATGTATTTAAAAATTTACATTGCTAGTAGTATGGCAACCCTACATCCTACATTTGAACTGTTATAACATTTTTGTTTAAAAACTTGATAATAACAATTACATTAGTTACACCAAAATTAAAACAAAATAACGTTTAAACAAATTTAACAAAAAAATGATGTTGAGGCTATTGTTATAATTAATTGTATTTATTATTTATTTTTTATTTTTTGCTTGTTATGAATTTACGATGCATATTAATGCATGTCTTGTAAATTTCAAAGGTTTCGCATTAAAGGAAAGTAACAACCAATCCTAAATTTCAAGGAGTGTAATTTAAAAAAAATTCTCCCCTATTTTTATCAATATGGAAATTTTTTTTTTAAAGTTTAGCTCTTTTTGGTGCGTCATTATTAATAATTAATAATGGTACACGAAAAATAAAAAAGTTTGACATAGAACATAAAAAATTATTTTACTGTCTTGGAATTTTAGGAATTGATTGTGACATTCCTTTAATAATAGACTATCGTATTATTGGTGTATATTTTGAAATTTTTACTTTATATACTTGCATTATATTTACTAAATTTTTAGTCTATATAACTCCAGTCTCTAATTATTATAAATACATTTAACAGTTGATGATATTCTAATTTATTATTACACTAACTAAAATATATATAAATTAAGTTTTTTTAACATAAAACAATAACAATAAATATGTTATTGGGCCGGACACAAAAAAAATTTTGCTAACCGTTTCAATACGTTTTCTGCGAGGCTGATTTCGTAATGAAAAATAAAAATAATAAAATCATTTCCCAAAAACATATAATTTATAATTCTTGAATTTTCCTTGTTAAGGAAAAATATCAAGTAACGTGCCATATTTAATATTTTTTTTCTAAAAAAACAGAAAACTGTTTTATTTTTACTCAAAATTATATAAAACTATTACTGTTTATTTATTCAAGTTAAAAAAACCTGTTTGAAAACATTTTACCTGTTATTTTACTATTCATATAGTAAAAATAGTATATTGAGTGGCAAGGGTGAGAAGTTAGCAATTTCAGTCATGGGCGACGTGTGCTGTATTTCGCCCAAGACTTAAATTGCTTTCCTGCACAAGCCACACATACTATTTTTTTGTCAAACCTCATATATTTACAATACTCCTTGGACAACTTTTTTTTTCCATGCTAGCTGGCTGTAAAGTAGTCTTCCGTCCGCTGGACCGGATAGTGATCGTTTTCCACCGCATCACCCATATCGAAAATTCAACTTTCAATGCAATTGTGACAAGTATACATTTCAGTGCAGATCCATAGTATTTGCGTGTTGAATTTTGCACGCGCGTAAATCTGCTGAGTTAAAATATACTATAATAATATTGTTCCTATTGTAATAGGTTTTACACCGACAAAATATTTTAATTTTTATTTCATACAACTTAGTATTTGATATTGAAATAATCGTGGAAAGAAAAGTTGCGCAAAGAGATTCTAAACATATTTTCGTAAATACAACATTTTTAAAAAAATTATTTCTGCTACATATTATTGCAGTTGGTGTATACTCGTGTAACTATGTACTGAGGTCAATCTACGTTAACGACACTGTAAATAATAAAACGTTTGTCCGATTCAGGAGACTCGCAAGAGAACAGTGATTTACAAGCCGATGGTGATCACGTTCGTTAAGAATAAACCCAAGAAACCGCCGCCGTCGGTCAGAATCACTCGGCATAATTCCAAGAGATTAGAGCCAACGGTTGCCGCGGCGGCAATAGCTCCGGTAAACCCTGGTAAAAAGAACGCTCCAGTGTTGGTGTTCGACATGAAAACCGGAATAGTCATGGACGAAGCTACGGGGAATAAATTCGTTTTGAAATCGATAGACGACCAAATGATAATTTAACGATGCTATTTTCACGAAGACTTTTCTAAGGAAAAAAAAAAAAAATAAGAAATACACGGTCAATATAAAAATCGATGGTAACGTTATTATATTTCCGCTAAAATTATATACGGATTCCGGTCATTTCCGTACCGCTATAACTACACTAACGCCATTATAGTGTTTCTATATACGTATATATTATTTATTTATTTAAAACGAAATACGTTTATTTTCACCGTTCAATGTGTTTTACGTCCGAAACCGAATAATTTAATTAATTATTATTATATATTGTGCTCTTATTATTATGTGTCCGAGAGATTAAAATATTAATAATTAATATTATATTATAATATAGTTTAATTATTAAACTATATTCTATTACGTGTAAAACGCAAATAAATACTATCAAAGCTAGTATACACGTATAGTGCATATGTAATGCTTAAAATCGAATTTTAAAAACGTAAAAGACTAAGTATGCATTGAAAAAATAAACGTATACGAATTTGAGAAATAATATACATTAAACAAAATATTTAAAACGCAATAAAGCATTTTGTAATATTTATAGTTTTAAAAGTTTCTTTTTTTTTTTTTAAATTCCTTATCACTATCCTATTTTAAGTATTGAAATTAATAAATAATTTTACATAACTTAAAAATTGGTGAAAGGTATTCTTTAATTGTGTACGAGAAAACCATAAAATAATTGGCAATGATTTTCAAGTCGAGATCTAAAACAATTAGAGTTAAATTATACGTTTTCTAAACTGCCAGTAATTTTTCACTAGTATTCTTCGTGAGAATCTATATTATATTTAAGTTAGACTTCTTATTATAAAACTCAATTTAATTTTTAAATTCTAAATGGAGTGAAGAAACTAGTGTTTTTTCAATGACGATTATTTTTTTATTTTATTTTTTATGGAAATACTTTTTAGATTCTGAACGAAATGAAAAAGCTAGTGTTTTTACAATTATGTTTATTTTTTTTTTTCTGTTAACACTTCTTCGTATGGAAATACTTGTCCAAAAGTCTCGATCAGAAACTTTTTGAAACCAACGATGATCTTTAAACCCGATGAACTCAATAATAATAAATAAAAAAAAAAATTATAGAATTCGATTTTAAAAAAAAATTTATTTTAGTAGATTTCTGCTGAAAAGGGTTTGGCCACTCCTCGCTTGGGTATTCAGTTTTTTGACAACTGACAGTCATACACGGGAGGGAAATTACTGAAACGAACAAACACTTCGAAGTCTATATGTATAGTCTTCATGAGTCATAGAATATAACAAACGAGTAAATTATTACGATAATTACCTATTTTTCGTCAACGAAAAGAATGTCAATCATCGATTATTTCGAACGGTGTGCAACACACGAAATATTATATACATTCAAGCCCCGCGCAGAATACCCGGTTATTGACATTATGTAAACTTCCGATATGAAACCGCGTGGTGATTGTTATTTGATATTTCGTAACGACTATTATGACTGTTATTATTATTAACATCATCGTTATTATCACTATTATTGTAAAAATGTTGTTCGATTATGGTTATGCCACGTAGCCGACATTGTTCCGTCGCTGGAATTTAGGTGCACGTAATACAAGAATAACAGATAATGATGGGCCCTGTTAACTTTGCTTTTGAATAACCCCATTTGACATGGTTGACACTCTTGTAAAACGCATAATTAATATCGAATCAACTTGTGTTCTGTTTGGTTTGGCGGCTCTCTTTTCCCGTGTCGGAAATAAAAGTCACTTTCACTGAATAATTTGAATTTATTCGTCTAATGACGAATATACGGATCCGGATAATCCGTATCCAAGAATAATTCATGTAGTACGTGTAATATGGTTTAGAAATCACTTACACTATAATAGAGTATAGACGTGCAATTGTACATTAAAATTAAACGCACAGACTGTGCGGATAAGGCACAGACGCCTAATGTTATTCTTTTTTTTACGATGTACTGTAAGCATTGGGCAAGTCAATATAGGACCGTAATACTACAGCGTAATAAAAATAATTATAACTTAACAATATTCGAAATTTTAACACTAGAAAATCAACGAAAACCGTTTAATATAAATGATTGTTTATTAATTAAGACATATGAAATACAAAGTTATTTTAACCATAGAATTGAAATGCATAAAACATAACGTCACAACGTGTTTAAAATGTAATTGGAAACACGTTGTTTTTATCAGTCAGTGTTTATATTCGCTAATTGAATATTATTATAAATATTTATTTACAGAGTTCTTACTTTAGCCGGTATAAAATTTAACATATTTGTCAATCAATATTTTCAAAGTTCTGAACTTAACGAGTCTGATACGACTATATTATCAATGTCTGATGAAAATTTCGAATTTCTTGAACAAGTATTTTAGTATAAGCAATTGCAATCGATTTAGAAAAAACCTAGATTCTGACACATTATCAGGTTTAATCAAATTTTCGTTTATTTTTGCTCGCCGTAGGAAATAGTGTCGAAAACTTCAAAAAAGACCTTTCTAAAGCAATAAACATAAATTTGTGATTTAAAGAAAGACTAAACAAATCTTTCGTATCACTTTTTCTACTCAAAAACATAGTGACGACTATAACAAAATATTGAATTATTATAAAAATTATAAAACAAATAACCGCTTAGCTCAGAATCTAAAATTAAAAACCCGGACATACTTCGCACTGTGAGTATTCTTCGCTCTTCGGATGAAAATTGGTGGGTTCATTACATTTCAAAGAAATGATAAATCATTTCTCCAATAAAACGATTCCGAGCAGACCTTCACTTTATACAAGACAATACATAAAAATTATGACATTTATTATTATTATCAGAAAAAAATATTTAAAAGTATGTTAAGCTGATAACATGACCGTATAGTGACTGTGATTTTTAGGAATAGTTAGTAGTTACCCAACTTTTATACTAGGTGGATGGTCCATCTGAACACTGTACCAAAGTTTAAATTTTATATCACACAATTCGGAAGTGAGACGTGAGAGGAAATATGAAAATATACGTTACGAAATCTAAGCAACAAAATACATATATTCATGAAACAGTGGTTTTCGATTTAGGTACTCATAGACTTATAGAGAAAGCTTTGTGTACAGTACCAGCAACGTCGATTTAATTAAATGACTTTTTTTCAAAAGTAAAACTTGTGAAAATCGTTTATGATAAATGATAGGCCAAGACCGATTGGAAAGTCTACTACTAGAAACTCCCCAAATACACTTAGCCGATCAAATTGGCATTCACAAAGTAATTAAAAAATTCAGTAGGTAAACTAATCGTCTGTATTGGGAAATGTCTTTACGTTTTTAATTAACTTTATTTTATTTTTTTCTGTTTTCTATTGAAATTGAAATTTATTTCGTACATATATTTCATAAACTAGAAAATTATAACCAATTGACTGGTACAAGAATATATTTTTATCATACTTTCGGGATTAATAATTATATAATCATATAATCGTTATTCGAAAACTAACAGTACCAAAAACTTGAAATTTTCATCTACTATCGACGAAAGTGAGATACGGAATCAGGGCCGGCTTGAAGACAGTGCGAACTGTGCCATGGCACAGAATCCCGCGCTTTGAAAGGCCCCGCGGTCTGTCGGCAAAGCCAAATTATCGGACATTAATTTAATATGTATATTTATTACGTTCTATCTAAACTCTTTCTAAATAAGCCTCGCAAAAACGTTTCGCACAAAGCTGATATTTACCAAGCCGGTCCTGAGGGTAGGTATAGTAATACATTATTATGAATAGGCACTGTAAAACCTTACACACAAAAATATATAACAACAATTAATATTTACAGTGGAGATATTTTCAATACATCATATTTACTGAAATATTGCCAAAAATCCACCTTCATAGTTTTAAGGAAAAAAAAATCATTTTTATAAGAATGATTATAATTATGCTTAATCAAATAGTAATCCAATATTTCAATATAAGCAAACACCAAATTACCATAACTTCAAAGCTAATGATTTCCGGAAAAATCTATTTATATCGTTATTTTCTAAATCGAAAAAATTTGAAGGAAAAAAAAATTGAAATCAGCGAAGTGGCTGGTAAAGTGGATTTAAGGCAAGATGACCACAGTATCCAAGTAATTAAAACACTGAAATTTCAACTCGATGTATGAAGACACTTTAAATTATTATTATTATTATTATTATTATTATTATTATTATTATTATACTGAAAACAGATTCGCAAACGTTATTAATACAAATATAATTCGCAATTTATTAACAAAATAATATATAACAAAATTATTTCGAGAGGGTTTATAACCCATTAACCCCTTCTCTGGTTGTGCCACTGTACGTACGAAATGTGGCAGGCGAATAGTCGGCGCGGCGGTAATCATTCCACCGGTAGCAGTGAAAAAAAGTCTGCCGTCGTCGTAAAAATCTTAAAGATTTTCTCCACTCCACATGTTGATTTGAAAAAAAAACAAATGATTAATGCAATAAAATTTCTTACGGAAAAAGAATTAAACATTTTACAACGATTTGATTTATCGTTTCTTTAAAATTCTACACACCTATCACCAAAGAGTGCCTATCTGACCCAAGGAGCGAAGAATATCCGTGGTGCGAAGTATGTCCGGCTATCTTATTTATATTATTTTTACGATTAAATACGTAGGCCCACTCCAAAAAAAAAAAAAAAACAGAAAAAAATTTTATTTCTTAAATCCACACCAAGGTATGATTATTATAATTATTACTTTTAGATTCTGAATGATGTGAAGAAGATAGTGTTTTTACAATGATGTTTATCTTCTTCTTTTTTTTTTTTTTATTTATTTTTTTTTCTGTGTACAACTTTTCGTATAGAAATACTTGTCCAAAAGTTTCGATCAATAACTTTTCGAAACCCGATTCGCCTCTAGATTGTACTTTAAAGAGGTCATTTATTTGAATTTCACAATTCTTCAATGTTTTTTTTGGATAAAATTACCCAAAATTTGACAAAAACGACTCGAAAACCATAATTTTTTGATCAGAATTTTATG